>VWZP01006435.1:7822-35254 GCA_013396995.1 Dicaeum eximium | reverse complement strand
TAAAGGCAAATATCTTTCCCCATTCATCAATCAGTGGAATCCTTCCCATTGTTTCTTTTATCTCTCAGTGCTAATTCGGTCTACCAGCAGACCCACAGTTTGTAAAGACAGTCCGTCATTCCTCTCACTCTGTTATTTAACTACCACAGCCCACATGGAAACAGTAGAGGAAACCTGAAATAAACCTTATTCTTGTCTGTTTTTGACAGTTAATGCACAGACAGAGTTACCATATACATTTCTAAACTGGGGGGAAACGGTGGTAAGATCATGCACTAAAACTCTTGGTATGGGGTTTTCTCTTCACACCACAGGAACAAAGGATGATTAAGAGAAATGCAGAAGAGACCAGAATCAAGACTGGAAACATGAAACACTCAGGGTCCTAGTTTCTGCTAAGGGACAAAATTCCACATAAAACCTAGGCTTTATTTCTGAAACTTGAGGAACTCTAGTGCTTGGAAACCTATGGGAGAGGAAAAGAAAATCACCATGTGGAATGTGCAGGCATAGCAATGAAACACATCCCTCCCCAAAATCTTGAACATCTTCTGAAGGGTTTCAGAGCCTTTGGCTCAGAACTGGCTGTGGATAAAGGAGCAGAGCAATGCCTGTAAGACTGCCCTTCACACTGGCTCCAGTTCTAAGTCAAGGACAGGAAAGCTCTGTTTATATCTCTGTATTATCCTGAAGTCTTCAGAAATTTCCTGGCAGAACAAACATGGGCATTTGCAAGTCTGTCCTGATGGCTTCTGCTCCATTCCTGCACCTATGCATGAGTGTCCATGCCAGGTGACTGACCTGCTGCTAAAAAGGGTAGTGATGTCTTGTACTCATGGACACTGATAGCTACTGGGATAACAGTACATGGGAGCAAAGTGCCCTTTAAGATCCTCAGTTATACAGGAATTCCAAGGTTAAGGATTTTGTAAGACTTTGTAAGGAGATCATTATTTGGAAGTTTTAGTACTCGGTCTCCAACCATACTAGAGGACATCAAGAGTTTGGTTCTTTCTGGTCCNAAAAAAAAAAAAAAGACTGGAAATTACCGATGTCAGATCAGGAGTGGAAAATTATTCTGACTAGGCCAGAATGCCAGATCAGAAACAATACGCTGGAGTTTATCAGTTGAAGTACCTGAGGTAAGAAAATACTCCAACTAATAGCCCAGCTTATCTCACACTTTATTTTTAAAACACTGTACTGACCAAATTCCTTCCTGAATCATACAAAGGGCAGAAACTATTGTATAAATTATGGCAGCACCAAAGAAGCCAATTCATATTGGTTGGACGTATTATTTTTGGATGCATATGAGCCCACTGCTTGGCCCACTAAGTTTGCATCTTATATCTTCCAAAGACAAATGGCTGCTGGAGGGCAGCCTTGAGTTTTGTTTGCTCCTATAGTCCCATTGCAAGATGGTCTATCTGAATCCATGTGGTGGATGAGAACTTTGTAGCTCTGTTCCCCTATTTCTGTTGGTGGTACTCAGGCCTCTCTGAGACAAAGCTCCCCTTTATCAGCAACGGAGATTTTATTTGAAAAGGTGTGCACAGTTTAGAATGGAACAAAAACCAGGAATTTAAGTCTGAAGTTAGATCTGAAACATTAACTGTACTTAGTGGTTCACTAGCAATCTTGATTGCAAAAATCTCTGGTTGAGTGGAGAAAAATCTAGCACAGTTTTGCTCCAAACAGAACTGTAAGAGAGACTTGAGTAGCAAGTGTTTTAGGTGCCTCATGTAGCCCTTGCCCACAATGGCTCCAGGAAAAGAGAAGAATGTGTCCATACTTGAGGGTTAGGATTAATTAGAACTGTCACACAGCTCCCATTTCCTGCAGCTCCTCTTGCCTTTCTCCCTGACCTTCAGATCAGTGCACAGCCACCATGTTGATATAGTTCTAATTCAAATTTTTAGCCAAATTGATTAGGATATTCTCAATTCACTTCCCTTGAATGCAGCTGTATTAAGACACCAGAGTAATAAATGGGCTACCATATTAACAGTGAGGTATCTCCCTGTTACACAGAGCCAACATCAGAATAATTTTCAGGTGGAAGTCATACTGTCACTAGACTTCACTGCCATTAAGAACCAGTTAAACATTAATTAATAGGCATTTAAACTTACCAGGACATGTTTAGTGAAAAGTTCTATCTTGGCAGAATAGTAATTGGCTTTCTAAATTTCACAGATCTCTTAAACATTATTTTTTCTATGTGCATGGCTCATTGCTCCACCATATTAATGTACAGTTCATTTGGTAATCATGTACAGACAGACAGACAACTAATCTATTTCTTCTGATGCTTTGTTTTAAAGTTTAATGTGATCACTTCCTAAGAGAATGAAGAATTTAGCAAGAGAAAAAAAAATGTCAATGAAAGCATTTATCATGCTTGAAAGAAATTGTTAATGTTCAGAAACTCACTGACATTCCAATAGTAGTAGTCATTTTCAAGCCCTCTATCCAGGAGTGAAAACATAATGGAAAATTTAAATTTTCTGTTCCCTGCTTCATGCTACTGTATCTCCTTATTTTTAAAAATCAGTACAGGCTATTAATCATTTTACCCCATGTCCAAAGATTGTGAATACCATAAAAGGTGAGCTGTAAAGGTCTGGGAAAAAAAACAGAGAGGGAGAGAAAGAAAAAAATCAAACCCACTATAATGAGACAGACATTTCAATCTGATATTTAAAATTACACTGTCTCCCACCTTCTTTTTTCACATCTCAGCCTCTTCACTCAGTTCAAACACACAGCCACTGATAGAGATTGATAAAAGAGATGGGGTATCTCTTGGATCGCATGCAAGAAGAAGCCATCTATTCTTTGTATAGTGGGATTTATATAGTTTTACAGCATCAGCTAAAATTTTCCACTACTAAACAGTAATTACATCATTCATGTCTCTTAACTATGTTCCTTAACCACACTTCTGCAGGTGCAGTTCTACCTGGCTACTCTAAAACAAAGTATAACATTCCTTTCACTTCCCCCCTCACACTTCTATTCATTGTTGGCATGGTCTTTGTCCCACCAAGGTTAGCATGTCTACGTTAGCCTGCTCTCTAGCTGAAACCCCACAAGCCACAAACAAGTATGATTACTTCTGTATCCTTACTGACCAGCCCAGAGCAAAGGAAAGAAAGAAATTTTATTCAACAGTCCAGAACTCTTCCTTTTCCATTTTATCTTAGCTTTTTTTCTCCTTAGCTTTTATTCACTAGATATAAAACTAAACAGAATCATAAAACACTGAATAAACCTAGCTTCTTTTTGCCTTATTGCAGACTCCTTTTTCCAGGCTCACTCACTCAAGATACAAATGTGGCATGTCAGTACCTCTGAGTTTAGTGCAGAGCTGACCAGAGGTGGATGAGCAGCTTCAAAAGCCAGGAGGACAAAGGCCATTCTGTACCATGCCAAAGTGCTGCTAATCTCTGTTACTGGTGAGCCCTTGTGCATCTCACACACAGTCTGGGACATCAGGCTGATGCCTACAGCAGATCAGAGTACAAACTCAGTAAAGGCAGACTGTACCAACTCCACTGAGCACAGTGCAGTTATATCATTTTAGACCACAGTGATATTTTCATTACAAACATCAATAATTAAAGACTTTTTAAAATCCTGCTGGCTGTCTGTCACTCTGTAAATGCAGCTATAGAAACATTAATCTGGACCTTGTGGGATTAGATAATGTTATTTCATCTCAGAAGTTTTCACTACCAATTGAGACCAGATTCAGTGGCCAATACCACTGCTGATGGGACCATCAGAAAGCTCCCAACAAATTTTTTACAAGTGCTTTTATGAAAGAGCAATGTGTGATCTTAAAATGTTGTATTCTCTGAAACTGGACCAGGTTCAACAAGAAATCTTAAAATAACTGAAATTCTAGTACCAACCTTTACTAATTTTCCACACAAAACCTACTTAAAACCAACAGGAAAGAAAAGGCCACACCATTAGAAAGGTGACTTGAATATTCACAGGGACACCATGACCTCATCAGAGTACCATTTTTAATTTAATGCTGCCTTTACTTCGCATGTAACACCAGCAAACTGAAGCCTTCACATTTTAAACAATTATTGATTTGTCTGTGTCCTGGATTGTTAAGATAAAATATTCTATTTGCCATCTGATAAAGATGGGGTTGTTATCTTATGTTAATTGGGCAGTTTTTCTTATCTCTTCCACAAACAATATCTCCCTTGGGGAGGTATCTTCTGTTAATGGGCCACTGAGTGCCACTGCATGACTGATAAAATTACATTATTCCCATTGTGAGGTGCTCCGCCCAGGGGGAGGAGCCAAGAATTCCTACTGGAATAAAAAAGAGACTTTTGAAACACAGAGCAGCCTCATTTCTCCACTGGATTCCCAGAGGAGCAGCTTTTTTTTCTCCACTGGATTCCCAGAGGAAGACCAGGCCCATCTACACAACCACTGGACTTTCAGAGGGAAGCTACACCCTTTCTACAGGAATCACTGCTTTAACAGAACTGTATCTTCCACTCCAGGAGGAGCAGCCACCATTCAGCTGGACTGTTATCAACATCCTGACCCCCAGGGTGGCAGGTCATATCCTGACTGTCAGGGGTTTTTCCTTTTGTTTGTTTCTTTTGTCTGTTTGCTGGTACTAGTTACATTTGTTTCTTTTTAGTTTTCCTAGTAAAGAACTGTTATTCCTATTCCCATATTTTTGCCTGAGAGCCTTTCAATTTCAAAAAATTGTGGAGATTTGGAGGGAAGGGGTTTATTCTTTTTTTCCTTAGCAGACACCTGTCTTTTTTAAACCAAGACAGTCTGATTTATGAATACAAATAAATTTAAGTAGTCAAAACACTATTTGGGCTGACCAAATTTGGTCTTTAGCTGGAAATGCTTCTATCCAATACAGGCAAAGCCTGCCCTCTAGAGCACTCTGTCTATCATTGTGAGAAACCCGTCTGTATCAACTGACTTGTACTTGGTATCTAGCAAAGAAAAGTGAACTTGTGTGATTGCTTTAGTGCATTCTCAGATGAAAGTGACAGATTTTTCAGTTAGAAGTATTTGAGTCTTTAAGCTAGAAAAGTTTTCAGGTTCAAGGTTAAATCACAACAACTCCCCAGCTGCATAAGAAGGGACATGGGCAAAATCCAGTGCAGGAACCCAAACATGCTGCTTTAGTACCACTGGAGACACCTCTGCAAAAGAACAAAAGGAACTTCCTCTCTGAGACTCACCAAAGCTGCCATCCGCTCTCCAGCAGCCAGATGTGTTGCGGTGCACTTTTTATATATTTTTCTATGTTGTTTGTGTATTTACCCCCTACCCCCTTGGGGTAGGGGGTAAATACACAAACAACTCCTTGGGTGCTCCCAAATCCATCCCCATGTCTGTTTCTATTTAGTTTAGTCCTAGAATGTCCTTCCCCCTGAGCCTTCCCTAGAAGGTCAGTCTCCTCCCTCCCTTCTACCCCCTTCCCTGTCAAACCCTGTGTCCCCACCCAGGCTCCCTGTCAGTTTATGTTAACCCAACCTATTTCTCCAGAATGTTCTGTGTCTATTATGTTATGCCTTAGATTTGATTGGCTGTTAGACTAAGTTCCCCTCCTATTGTTTCCCTATTGGTTGTATTATCATGTATCTCCACCCCTTACTCCTCCCTAAGTTTGTTCCCACTGGTTGTTTATGTATCCATCCTTGGTTGCCACCCCTGTTTATAAGTTACTGTAATGTATGATTCTTGGCCTTTTCGTCCCTGACTCTTCGGGGGAATAAACTCCTCTCGGAACTAACATACGGAAAGGTCTCTTCCCTGCCCCTTGCCTCTGCCCTCGCCCTGGTGCCTGCTGAGCGCCGTGCTCAGAAGCCGCGCCCCGGGTCAGACCGCTGCGCTCCACCATCCTTCTCGGGCGGCGACCTGGGACCGGCCCACACTCGCGGTGGTGCCGTGTGGGTGAGCGCGAGAGAGCCGGCCGGGCCGGACTGTGAGGCGTGCACCGCCGCAAGATGTGTGCAAAGAAGGCATAAAACTCCCACAGTTAGAAAACCTGTATACACTCCCAGCTGATCACCACTGGCAGTCTCACTGACAGCACTTCCTGCGCTGCACACCTGTATAATGGCTCTGGTTGTTACATTGACAGCATCCAGCAATGGCACTCAGTCCCACCTGGAGCTGCTGGCTGCACTGGAGAAGTGTTTCCCTGGCCCTCTGAGAGAATGTCTTTGCATCTGAGCAAATCTGGCAGAGCATACAAGAAGGAAGGGACAGATAGGGGAATAAAGGGAGCCTTGCTATGTCCTTATCTTACTGCACTGTCCTTCGTCAGAGAAGCAAAATCAGTTATGTCCGCATGCTACGAGCAACTCATGGGGAACAACAGCATAAAGAGAATATTTCATCCCTTTCATCATATACTTAGTGATTTACTGTCACTGAAGGTATAGGGGACAGAGAAGAAGGCGACAACAGACTCCATGATTAGAAGGCATAAAAAGCATTTATTAATAGAAATTCACACTTGTAGAGACGATCGTGAACCTAAGACGTGATTGGTCTTTAGGAAACTCCTCTTACAATACTGGTTAAGTAGAACAACTCCTTCTTGTAAATATCTTTCACAAACACCAGGTGGGGAGGATGAGATAATAATTGTTTTAATTCTTTGTCTGAGCTTTCCCAGGATGAGCCTGGGAGATATCTGTTTCTCTCTGTTACTAGAGACTATGAGAATACCACAATATACAATGTACCTGCTTGGCTAAAGGCACAGTCTGACCCAAGAATGTACCACAGGAGACAGGAGTACACAGAGGAAACTCAGTCTGAGTTTCTGTTGTCTTTGGGTTGGTTTCAGACACCTTTTGAGGATTCGAAGTGGAATACTTCACAAAAAAGTACAGGACATTAAATAATTCACAAAAATGACAGGCCAAATTCTCAGGTCACTTCAGAAAACTGTATCAGATTTGCCAACAGGAACCTCCTGGCCATGGTTCGAGCCACCTGGATACTGATACTTCCTACACTGGTCCACTTCTACACTTTTTTACATCTCTCAAGAAATGCCACTGAAAAATATATAATGGATGTGGTAAAAGAAGGGTTTTCTTCAAGTGACTCATATCAACCAGTCTTAGAATTTCTACACCTCACCATAAAAGCTGTGGAAAAATCTTGGGTATGGAAAAAGAGTGAAATATTAAGATTTATTCTGGGATAGCCCATGTAGTAGAAGTAGGAATCAGAGTGTTGCCCAAGGTGACTTACCTCCTTTCTCTACTTGGATTCAGTTCTTTACCCTCACTGGCAGAGCAGGGAACTAAGCTGCAGACTGATGTGGAGAAATGGTTTGGGGTTCCCTTACAGAGAGAGCCTGCAGTTCATAGTGATGTGCCAGAATGTGGAAAAAACAAGTATTTGGCAGAAGGTGAAGGCAAGATATTTGTGGTAAATGACACTGAGGGTTCAAAGCTGGGCAGACAGATGGAAGTTTGCATCAGTGAGAACAGGCAGAAAATGAGAGCATCTTAGTGGCATATTTAATTTCTGTAAGCTTATTCGTTTAGGCAACAACCTGAACAGCTGCATTCATTTCATGCACAGACATCTCTAAGGATCCTCTTTTATATGGAAATCATTGAAATCACAAATGAAATACATCTGTCTCCCAGATGCATTGTAAGAGCCTTTTCACTTGGCACTAGGTGCAGCAGACTCAGAGAAACAATAAGCAACGACACACAGAAAAAATGTTCAGTTGCATTCCTCTGAGGCTCTAGGAAACCATAACTAATTACTTCTATTTAGAGAGGAAATATAATTAAACTACTTGGAGTAGACAGAACTTTTATCTGAAGGGAGGAGGGCTGTGCAGCCACAGCAATGTGTGGTACGTGAAAATATATGTTCGCAGACCAGCTATTACATATTTTCTCTACCCACTTCTCACTTGTTGGGTGAACATACTCCTAAAACTTGCCCTAAATGCCATCATCACTTTCTGTTAATCCTCTCAAAAGTGTGAGGATTTTCTCATGACCAAAGGCATTAAAAATCTCACTCCTATTTTGCGTTCAATAGACAGCATGACTGAAGGATCCCCCTCTTCCTGCCACCAGGAGCCAGGTGAGGGGAGGAAGCACATCCCAGAGAGTCAGCACCTCCTGCTCTGATGTGCTTGCACACCCCAGCTGTCAAAAACCAGACAGCACACAGTGCCAGGCAATACAGATGCAGCCCACCTGCCTTTTTACTGTATTTGCACAGATAGCAATATTAGCTTTTCTAGTTTTATTCCTTGTAACAATTTCTTTTCTGCCTGTTTTGGGAGCTGGAAGATTTCAACTGCATTAATATGCTTCAGTCCTCAGTCCCATAAGAAACTGTTTGTTCCTTGGACAGAATATGAATCCTTGTAATGGACTAACTTAGCTTCTACTTCTATATACTAATGTGAGAATTAATGCATAAAGTACCAAAAATCTGAAATGAACACTTAAATTACATTTGGACAAAAAGAGAATTACATATACAAAGTATTTGCCTTCCTTGAAGTGCTTCTGCACTTCTGTGAACTTTGTGATGTCATTTCATGACATTTGCCTTGATGCTGGAAAGGCCACTTTGAAAGTGACAATGATGCTGGACTTTGAAGATCTGAACCATAAGACAGTGACAGGAAAAAAAAAAAGACATACTGTGTTTATCTAATCCTTGTACATCCCATCCTACCTGGATTTGGAAATCAGGCATTTAGGAGCAGAGGATGGCAGCTCTGCAGAAGTAAATGTACATTCAGTTTTATGGTTTACTCAGTAAGGCTTTATATACCCTAATGTCTGGATTGATTCTTTTCATTTTTTGCCTCTTGACTAACTTGAATGTCTAAGAACATTTCCATACTAATAACAATTGTATGGCATTTTCAAAAATCCTCATAAGGTGAACTGGCAAAATAGCTGAGTGATGAAACCTGAGAACATTCTCACTGGATAATTTCAGATGAACTATCACTTCTATTTTAGTTGCTGAACATTTCATATGCTGTTGTACTACTTAAAGGGCTAAATAATGACTAGATCTAGATGAAACTGGTAAAATGTGATGGCTGATTTTTCCTGAACATTTTCAGTAACCTGTCTTTGGCATTAGCAAGGAATTTCAGGAATCAGCTTCCAAAATTGTACTTCTAACATACAATTTTTCTATGAAAATTTTCCATTGAAGTATGAGTTGGTTTTCGAAACTGGCTTTCCAGAGCAGCTGTTAATATTTCTCACACATACTAACTAATTAAAAGACTGTGCCCAGCAGGTCAAGGACAGTGGCAGACTTGGAAGGCAGAAACTTCTCTATACTCTTCAACACTACTCTGTTACTATTTATCCTCTACTGTGAAAAATAGCATTTTACTTGAGAACCTGGAGTGGTGAGAGGCACAACCACCTTCTATGCACCCTACTGGCATCTGCTGCCACCAAATTAATAACAATAACAAAATAGTGGTAAGCCAACAAAGAGCCACATCCTCGAAGAAAAGTAATTTAAATGGTTCTTCTTTACTCATCTGAGACCATATCATACTCAAGGGAACACAGTGAGTGAGATATATGCCAATCAAGAAGTTTAAGAAGTTCAACTGTGTAGCTATATTAACAAATATGCTAAATTTAAATTCTGAAATATTATTTTCAGTGAAGTAGTCTTTCCTGAATTTCAAGTGTGAAACCTAAAAATTTCAGAAGGAATATTATGCAAGTTAGATATTCTGTGTGAAATAACAATAGAAAACATATGGCATGAAGCTCAGTTTAATGAAACGAGGACTAAGTCTGAAAACAGACATACATTCTTCCTACACTGACTCTTATATGCACATCTAGAGAAAAGAATCTCAGTAACTTTCCCAACTGACACAGAGCTCAAACTCAGTCATTACATTCACTTTATTAAACTGATATTTCACCCTAATTATGCAAGGATGACTTACAATGGAGGAATCATGACCTCTGTTTCAGCACTATTTTGCAGAGTTTGTAGAAAACCAGTAGCAGTAGAAGTTGACTGGAAGGGGATCTTTCAAAATTAATGTCATTCTACACTTATGGTTGGCTATAACATTACTTCCAGAGTTGCTGGTCGCAGATATCTTCTTATCAAAAATCCTTACTTCATGTAATATTTGTAATTAAAAAAAAAATTTTCTCTGAGACACAGAATATTAACTTGCCAACTATGTTCTCCCTCTATTTCACACCTCTACAGTATAAACACAGGTTTAACTTACAAAAAGAAATTGGCTTGGCTAATAGCTGAGAAATATTTGTCAACTTCAAGAAAACACATCTGGCCGTTTCTTGTGGTAACATAAGCCTGAGGGTACTGAAAATTATGACATTTGAGACACTTCGTAATGAACCATTTGCTCAAAAGCCAAATCTCAGAACACAACAAAGCCAGAAGCTATGGCATGCTCACTGGCATTTTAAGAAGCCTTAAATTTTGAATGCACCAACATTCACTAGCTTTTTCTCTCACGAGCCAGGGAAGGCAGAAGAAAAGCTGGCAATCAGGTCAACAAGTCCTCTAACCCAGAGCTCATCCCCAAGGCACTCTCGCCAACCACCAGCTTTCCGAAAATGGAAGAAGGAAAGAAGATAGCACAAGGGAAGTGCCAAAGCCTCCAGTGGTATACAAATCTTCTTGGCTTTTTATCTGATGCAGCTAGAGTAAACATGAAAAAGGAAAGGTTAATGAATAGAGCAACACTGCCACTACCCACACTTACCCTGTACTTCCCTATCTCTCCATGTCTTCTAATTCCAGTGAAGGAAGACCAAATCTGGGATGTAGCCCCTGAGCAGGATGAACAGTGGAGGTACTTGTTGCATTTGTAGTATTTGCCAATTTATCAGTTTCATAAGATGTAACAAGAAGAACACATGATTAGTCATAAAGGGAAGTGAGCTGCCTCCAGAAAAGCCAGGAGAAAGGAAGGAAATTAAGGTCCTATTTACCAACCTTTGGTCTCATACTCCATGTAAGACCTAAAAATTCAGGGAATAAATAACAGTCCAATTATCAACTCTAAAGCTGATAAAGCTGTGCCTTTTTGCAAGAAAGGGATCCAGAGCCATTGACTTAAAAAGACACCCAGCCACATCAACAAGGAGATTTCTTTCAGAAAGCTCTGTTGCCTTTGAACAAACTATTTTTTCCACAGAAACTTATGTAGGAAGCATGGGGAAGGTAGAGATGCATAAGTGCATTCATATTCACGTAACCTTAAGGGGAGCTGTTACAATGGTTTCTGCATGGAAGAGAGCTCCCCAAGAGTATTCTGATAAAGGAAGCCTTCAGATCTAAAAATACCCATAGAAGGCACAAACAAACTCAAAAGAGGTCAAAACTGATTAGCAGTTTTTGTATTTGATTTTAAGCCATCCTTTAAACTGGAAGTGACATTTTGTCAGAAAGCCAGCTTTGCAATTCGTTTTCTTTCATTTTTGTGACAAAGCCCAGCAGCATGTCTTTTGCAGTTCTCCCTTATTTATTAATTCCATGAATAAAAGATTTTTCTGGTGACTAACTCACCCTGACTTTTTGGCCACCAATCCTACCCTTTTTATTCCTTTAGGGAATGGATTTCCTTGCAAATTTAAATGGCAGGCCTAAACAACACTTTAATGATGGCATTCTACAATAAGTGGTACCATTCTTTCTTGAGGAGCTGATTTACCTGCCTCAAGGGAAAGAAAAACAAACCAAAAAACAAAACAAAACAGTGCTTCAATTAAAGATTGTAAATTATTCATAATGAGAAAAAATTCCACATCTTGGTCAAATGTTGTCTGCCCATTTCCTTAGATGATGCACATAAGCACAATAAAACAATACCATTTTTTAAAGCAGTTAGCACTGAAGATGAGAAGACTCACTAGTCACAGCAAACCTGGAGCAAGCACAATTAGAATATTTCCAGAACTTGGTCAAAAGGCACTTTCTTAGCTTGAAACAATAGAAATCCACTTTGTATCACCCTAAGACAGGAAGAAACATCTTTCTATAGGTCTCAGAACTCCAAGTTACTTTAATCACATCAAACTTAGTTTCTCATTTTAACAATGTAATTATGCCAAAGACCCCATGGCAAAATAAAGAAATCACGTTCCCCGGGAAGACAAGCCACATGTTCAAGACATCCAAGATATCAGCCCTGGTTTATTATTCTAAATTGGATAATCAACTTTTCACACAATATTACTCCATAACCATGCAGAATTCACCTGTAGCCAAGAGCAGCTAGTGCTCTTCAGTTCAATGCACAACCCTACAATAGACAATTGTGGAACAACCTGACCATGTGAAAGTTCTTTAAAATCCGGCACTTTCATCAGCATTAAATATGCTCCAGAATGAATCTATCTATTCTCAAAAGTCATGGAAACTGATACCAGAAAACTCAAGCATAAAACATTTTTCTGTGCAATAAAATTGAAGTAATTAAAGCATTTATCACCTTCATTCTCAACTGAAAGTCAGTGGACTCCAAGAATATTGTTTAAAAACACATTCCCTCCATGCTGGGTGAGAAAAAGACCACAGAGCTCCTGCCTGAGCAAATGAAGAGAACAATCAAACTTGAATCCCAGAGCTGCTGGCACTCCCTATTGAACTCAGCATCAGGGGGGATTTCTGACAGTGAACCTGCATGCAGATGGTTCATAATTGCTCTAAGCAGCATCTCAGCTCAGCTATCTCCTACTCTTCTTTCCAAAGAGTGGGATTAGCTCTGGACCAGGTCCAGATTGATGGAGTAGGGAAAGGGACCAGAGGACAAGGGGTGAGAGTTCTGGCACTAAGTTTTCATCAAAGTATTATGCATCTTTTGTGCACTGATGTTTTTTCAATTTGTGCATCACATAAAATCAAAGGATGAAAACAAAGTAAAAATGCAAAGTCCATAAATCCTTGTCCTAAAGTAAATGATACAGCCACTAAAGAGAGAAGTCACACTAAAAAGAGGAAAACACACTGTAACAATGGCCAATACGTACCTTTGTCACTTCCATCCCTACAAGACATGCAAGCAAGCTCACAGCTTCCAATTTTGTCTGTATCATCAGAAAATGACAGGTTTGTACTTTATTTCTTTCATATTTCCGGTTCAGAGAGAGCACTGAAGCAGTCTTAAACATGATAATAATTGAGGGATGCTGTGTGTGCATACTGTAGAAACCAAAGCAAAAAAAAGACCTTTTAGACTTCAGCCTTGACATGTTCCATTTACACTTGGCATCACAAAATAATGAATGTGTGTGTTAACTGCAATCGAAACAAGAGATGCCATTCCCTATAACCTCTGTTGGTGCATGGTGGAAGGCTTAGGTGAGATCCTCGTGAATGCAGCACTTGTTTTAGACAACAGTGACACCAGGCCAGCTTCTCTTCAAGAGCACGCAAAGATCCTCAGAATGCTACATTCCTTCGACAATAGTTCCTCCATGAATGCATCTCTGTCACACTCAAGAGCCTCCCAAAACTGCATATGAGAAGAGCACAGATGACTCCAAGAACATGGGACACCAGAAATGTGGCCAAAAAATAACAAGTTACACTGTTTCAGACTTCTTTTCATACTATCATTTCTGTTGGAAAAGACCCTTACAGTTATTGAGTCCAACTGTAATCTACCACTAAACCACATCCCTAAGCACCACATCTACATGTGGTCTTTTAAATTCACCCAGGGATGGTGACTCCACTGCTTTCTTGGGCAGCCTTCTCTAGTGCTTGACAACCCTTGTGGTGAAGAAATTTTTCCTAATATTCAATCTAAATCTCCACTGATGCTGTTCTTGTGACTTCATCTTTCCTTTTATCTTATAAAGCCAGAATCTCATTGTCCTATACATACAAAAAGCAGGAGCAAGAGATTGATTTTCACAAGTAGTGAAATTCATTTCACAATCCTGAAATTCAGGATTTGATGTTTAGCATCAATTCTAGGCTCAGGTTTAACTAATCTAATGACATCTGTGACTCTTGACAGGAGGTTGCCATAGACCTTTCACAGGAAGATATGGTCACTTTTGACTTCAGGTGTACTTTTGCACTGCTACAGAATGCAGATCTAACACCATCAGCTGGGGAGTAGGTATTTTAACTCCGGGTAGCTAAGTGAAAGACATGGGAACACATTTGTCATATCCTGGTTTTGCACATGCTACTACAACAACCTTTTTAACTAGGACGAAGGCCAAAATCCAGTGAATGTGAGATAAATATTCATTGAGAGCACAACTAATAGGGTTTCATAGGGATTAAGTCAGGAAATTAAAAAACAGAGCATGAGAGAATATATTATTAAATTATCCATTTCTCTCAGGTTATGAATAATATAAACTGAGATCTAGAAACAAAACTCTAGGTACCACCAGCATTATGCAAAAAAATAAACAAATTGTAAACTGCAGAATCGTTATGATGGTAAAGACATCTCCAACTCAGTGCTTTAATTTTAATTTACCTGTTGCGTAATCCATAGGTGGAAAAAATGCATTAAATCACACCCCACAAATACTCCCAGAAGACGATGCGTCAGCATAATTTAAAGGATCAGAGTTGAAAATTAACATTTAGTTTTCTATTATCAGAGCTTTGATGGCTTTAGATTAATAAATGTCAGATATCGCAGGAGCATACACTAGTTACCATGGATATCCTTACAGGGCCCAATCATCAAGTTGCTCCCTGTAACAAGGATCAACCTCTGCTTCCATGCTTCTAAAGGCACAGGCCAGAAGTGGGTGAAAGTATGAAACAATATCTTAATTAATCTAACATCAGGGGTCATTTTTTCTCCAGAGATTAATTGATGCATAACAAGACAATGAAAAATTAAGTCCTCCAATGTAATGTGAATTCAAAAAACGCTTCTAATAATCTCTCTATCACCTGTTGTTGCATCCCAGGGGGACCTGGAAATGGTTTGTCCCTGGGATGCCAATCTCTAGGCCACATCCCAGGTTACCCTGGAGATGGCATGTCTATCAGCTTGGCACACACCCACTCCTCCTCCCCAGTTCTAGCAACTTCTGTTACTTTTGTTACGAGATTTGCTACTTATGTTGTCAGTCTTTTGCCTCTGTTCCCTCTTTGGCTGTTCCACCTTCGTCCCTCCTTTCTCCGCCCCTTCGCCCTTCTCCTATTGGTTGCTCATTCCCTTTATAACCCTGTTACCCCTCAGATTTTCCGGCTGTTTGTCCCTGAACCCTCCTCGGCTTAATAAACCGTTGGATCTCATACAAGCAGTCCCTCTGTCTTTGGTGGAAGTATTTCAACAGCTAGCAACAGCAGTGGTTTGGGCGAAAGTGGCTTACTCTGCTAACCCTAGGGAGACGTCCGTAGGGAAGGCGGTGGCCGACTCCCTGAGTCCAGGACCGCCGCAACCTGTAATTAAAAATTATTGAGTATTTGCAATCTTTACTCACCTGTTCTCATCTTAACCCTGTAGATATATGGTCAGATGATTTAAATGGACCAACAGGGCACATTTTGAACAGTAAGTCTGAAAGAAATGACTAAGTGCTAATGGGGTTTTCTGAACTATTTTCAAGCAAGAGTTACATCCAACAAGATTCTGATAAAAGTCACTTAGCATCTATCTGGGGCGTTAACTTCCTAAATTTCTAAAAAGAACCACATAAACAAATTTTATATGATACCTGTGATGTACTTAGCACATGTATAAATTCCAGTGTAACCTACAAGAATCAGACTATGTATTACTCATTAATTTCGAAAGCCAGTGAACTGTGAGCCCAGGACCAAGCTGGAAAGACATCACATGAAAAAAGTTTATGTATTTCTTCGCTCAGCCATGGTATTTTAGGCACAACCAACAGAAAACGGGACAGCAGTGATTAAAGGACTTCCATCCTGCTATGGCAAATTGATTTTATGGGTTCAATTTTCACTTCTATGGTATTAAAACACACTTTTGCAGATTTATCAATGATTCCGTAATTGAGCCCAAAGTAGCTGGGGGTTGGGTTTTTTCTGTTCTTATCACCTGTGGAATTTTTTTGTGTGATAATTTTTTTTAAGGAACTGTGGGTGCATTGAGATCTTTAGATTAACAAAGCAAGTAACTGAAAAATTTATCACTTGCCAAAAGATAAATAAAAAGGTGATGAGAAAAACATTAGGAGGTCTGGAGTTAGCTCTTTGATCATTTTAAAGTATCCAAGTAGATTTTATGGAATTTCCTCAAGTACAAAGATGGAAGTATTTATTAATAATGATAGACCATCTAACTCATTGAGTGGAAGCAGTTCCCACTGTCAAGGCCACAGCCAATGTGGTATGTAAGACTCTTTTTGGAACAGATTATCCCCAGATACGGAATAGTTAATAAGATAGACTCGGACAGAGGAACACATCTTAGGTCAAAAGTATTATAACAAATAACTCAAGCCTTGGGGATAAAATTGGAGTTACACACCCCATGGCATCCACAGAGTTCAGGCCAGATAGGGAGGATGAACCAGACTTTAAAGGGAACTCTGACTAAATTAATAGTTGAAACCCAAATGTCATGGGTACAATGTCTACCTTTAACGTTACTGAGGATCCAAACACAACCCAGATCAGACCTGGGAGTGTCACCTTATGAGATGATGTTTGGGTTACATTTTCTGACCACCCAATATGAAAATGCTACTTATGAAGCAGGGGAAATTAGTGTTAAAAGATATGTCAACACCATTGCAGAAACTCTAAAAACTTGTAGTTAAAAGAGACTAAACCACACCTTTAAACTTTAAAATCCATAATATTCATCCAGGGGAGTGGGTGCTAGTAAAAATCTGGAAAGAACAAGCCTTAACTCCATAATGGGAGGGTCCTTTTCAGGTATTGCTGGCAACCGAGGCTGTGATCCAGACCAGGGAACGAAAGTGGATCCACACCAGCAGACTCAAAGAACCCATAGAAGAACCCAAAGAGTGGACGATAACATCTAAACCGGGTGATACCAAATTGACTCTTAAATGGGGACTGGGTGGTAATGAACTGGGAAGACCAAAATTATCTAAGAAATATACAAAGAGTCACACCTAATTGGGTGATTAGACCGAGTTTATATCAGTGGTTTCAAGTACGGCCTGGATAAGTTCTGAGACGCCTCTGATACCCTCCTTGAGGAGGAATACTGCCACTTCAAACAGGAGGATCAGGACTGTTTCAGTCAGAGAGCTCTTAGCCTGTGACTTATATAAAGAGGAGGAAGAATTACAACTTCCATCAGTGCCATACCATATATCCTGTTTGATTCACCCAAACACTGGACATGCTAGCTGGGTTAAATGTGAATGTTTAACTTGTGGGAAAAATTGGTATTGTAGTTCACACAATCAACACCCTCGTTACAGGAAGTGTTGGGTGTCAAATCTATCCTCTATGCAGGTAGAACTCAAAACAACTGAAATAATAACTTTGTTTTGTGAATGGGAATTATTAGTGCTGTTGAATGGGAGACACCTGAGGAACGGTGGGAAACCACAGTTAAGGAGTATCAAAAACCATTTGCCTAGAAATTAGCAAAGAGGAAGTGACAAGGAAAGAAGATGGCAAGCCTGGGTTGGCCTCTGTACTCGCCACCAAGAAGATCCTATACACCTGCTGGGGTAGCAACCCCATAGGCATGGGAGGTGGGGGTATAAGCCGTACCAGACCTCTGTTATTCCTTTTATTGTCACTCATATTTTATCTTTTACCTTTAGGGATACCAGCAAAATCATGTCACAAATGCTATCAAAAGCATTACATGGAAAGAAAGGAAAGTTCTTCTTCTATTACACACACCCATGTCAACAGTGACTACTATGACCCATCTAAATTAAGTACCTGTAGGCAAAATGGGGAAAAGTACTGGATAGCGAGAAACGTAGGAAAAAATGGTAATAGATTGGGAAATGAATGTCCAAAAGGGATGAAATGGATTTGTTTCACATTTGCCCTTAAGAGTGGAGTCCAAAATTTAGTAAAAGAAAAATTAATTATTAATTAAAAAGAAAAAACCAGCACAGCAATCTAATTCTGTTTCAAATATGCTGAATCATATTATAAGACTCCAAACAAATGTAAAGATGACAAATATAACCAGTCGGGCATTAGAATTAGTATCAAATCAACAAAGCCAAACAAAAACCATAATGCATCAGAATAGGTTGGCTTTAGACTATCTACTAGCTAAAGAAGGAAGCGTTTGTAGGAAACATAATCTATCAGGTTGTTGAAAATAAGTAACCACGAGAAAAAAGTAGCACATATAATAAAATTAGGAACCAGTGTTGAAAACTAGCTAGTGAGATAATGCATTGAGAACAGAATGATGGAAGAAGTTAGGCTTCTTCATTTTATGTGCTACAGCCAGTCTCATATTTCTTCCCCTGTCTCATTCAGCTCATCACCAGTGTAGTCCAAGGCATGCAAGTAATGACTATGCCCATGGACTATAAAAATGAGTATGTCTAAAATGGTGCAAAAGATTATGGTGTTAAAGAAACAATATAATATACAAGACCCCTTCAAAGAAGTGAGATTGATTTGTGAAAAAGGAAAATGAGCAAATAATGAAGACTAGAAAACAAAGAATATTGCTCAAGCCAAATGATTTAGAAAAAGAAAGAGGGAGGATTGTGAAAAATGCATATTATATGATTGGCTCTTTGCAAATATTAGAATGAATACTATATGTGTTATGTTGGAAAGTTATGTTGTATTAATTTTTGTAGTGCTGAATTAATCTTTTAAATGTAGGGGGGCTTTTGGCTAAGGCATAATATTAACGGATAAGATAACCAAGAAATTCTTTGCATAAAGACAAGAACAAGAAGACACCAAAAATCCTGAGAAAATAATTATTGCCTTCTTATCAAACCGTTTCTAGACTCTCCAGAGCCAAGAAATTGATTTACGCGATGAGACGGGGAGCAGAAATTAAACAGAAGACACCCTTTGTTTGAAGGGAATGTTTGAGTCATGTATGAAGAAAGATAATATGCAACAGGCTATTGCTTTTAAGGGGTAACCCTTGCATTGTGCTTTTCTTGAGAGACAAGCACCCAGATGTCCGTAATTCTTTGCTTTTTATTGTCTCTTTTATTGTCCTAACCTTGATTGCCCAAATTTATATTGTCTAAATTTTTTACTATTAAACTTCTAAAATTTTAAACACAAGTGAATGGCATTTTTCACATCACTGATTCCATAACTGAGCTCAAAGTAGCTGTTTCATAATCACAGGTTGTGACTCAAAGCAATGACAAAGCCATCAGCTGCGTCATTTCTCGCATTCACCACCTCTTCAGTTTGAAAGGTTTTCTATGAGGTCCAGGCCTTGTCCTAAGCATTTATTTTGCTGCTACTGACAAAGGAAGTATACAATAATGTTTTAAGGGAAGACTATCCGTTTACAGTTTAAACTGTTTGCCTTTAAAACAAACACTTAAGACCAAAAGCCTTATTGGATTATTAGCGAAATGCTGACTAACAAAAAAATGTAGCCCCTAACTAAGCCCAAGAGAGCATCAGCTTCAGGTGAGAGCTCAGAGTTCAACAGGAACTATTCCTGCTCCTCAGTCCCTCTCTCATGTTTTTTATTAGCAACATCATAAAGCTTTGCCTTCAGCCTCGATGCCTATGGTCTGTTATTCTTACATTATTTAGCACTGAAGCCACTTCAGAAACACTGCACTTGTCTGGATAGGGACTATAGTGATGTAAGGAAAAAGGGGTCAAGATGAGATTTTATAAGAAAAGTATATAGTAAAGTAATTCCTAAGTCTTTTTGCATCTCTTTTATGTTGCTCTGGCAGCCTCAAGCAGCTCCTGACCTCTTTAAAGTTACTCTATGCTACTAGGCCGTTGAAAAGGGATTTGTAACAGACATCATTAATTGAGATCTACCATTTTCCTAGTTCTTCAAAATAAGCATGATGATAACTGTATTCTTCATTACAGCACTTCAGCAGGAAATAAAGTAGTAACTGCAGGACACCTAAGGGTAATTGTTGAGAAAGATGAAATAGGAAAGCCTTTTAAACATGACTGCTTAGATTCTGAGAATATGAAACTTATAAGTGAAACAGAATTGAAAGCAAGTTTTGATGTCTAAGATGCCAAGCCTCAGTTACTGAACAACTGAAAAACAATAGTATGGCCAGCTGAAGGTTATCCCCTTTTGATTAGACAAGGCCCATCTGCTTACCAAGAGTCCAAGGGTCAGAGCAGACCCTACCAGCTTGGCAAGAGGGGTCCAAAGAGTAGTTTTTAGGGTTTAAAATATAACACAGTATGGTAATGTAATTATTCTTATAGGCTATGTGTAAATGCTATAGGATTTCTATCTTGTACTGGATTGGTTAGTGTAAATTATAATATTCAGTATAGAAGAAGATTCAATGCATTATAACAGGAACTTTGCTCTCTTGCTCTTGCTCTTGCTCTACTCTTCGCTTCCTCCGTTTACCTCCTCTATTCCTCCTTCTCTCGGACCTGCTCTGAGCTGTGGCTGGCAGCTCTTAGCAGGGCCCCTATACCCACACCCTTTGCAATAAGCTGCATGCTCCAAGACCAGCCTTGACTCCAGAGATCTCTCGTCTCCATCTGTCCCACCACCGACCAACCGTCCACATTACCACAGGTAATACCCTTGGAACTCCCACTTCCAAAAAAAGGGCAAACATATTGATTCGTCTACAAAGCAAAAGGAGCTCCAGTTCTGCAAACATTTTCAGAGACCACCTACCTGCCTTGTGACACAGTGACTGTGAGAAAGGATCCTCACTTTCTAAATTTTAAAAAGGTTTATTAAAAACCTTATCAAAAATTACAACAGAAGACTACATAAAGAAAATAAAACATGGTACCAGGAGCAAGGTATTCCCCACCATGTGGTTGACCTCAAAATGGATGTTCTGCCTTTTTAACCCTTTTGCCTCTCCCCAAGTTCTGTCCATCGACTCCTTCATCGCAGTCCAGTGGTGGAGATCACTTCCTGACATCTTGATTGGAGGTCAGATGTTGCCATAGTAATGAGCCAACCCTCCCAAATGCCCCAGCTTCCCCAGCTTCCCCAGCCATCCCACAGGAACAAAAGGGAAAAAAAGGGAAATATATCTATAAAACTTCTCTTACATAATATTTACCCTCTAATTGTGAGAGTCAACTATTCAATACTCATTTATCACAGTGACCAGTGGCAGCACAAGCCAGCCTTGAGAACTGAGCAATAGCAGAAAGTCAAAGCACTTAGAAACCACAAATGGCTTTATAGATCTTTGTGATATAAACATTTCCAATATCCACATAGGGAAGGAAAGAAAATTAAAATGCAAAAAAAGCAAAGAGTGAAGTACTAGGGCCAAGACAATACCAGAAGGCTCAGGGAAGCTCTAAGATGCATCAGAGAGACAGTAAAAGTTCACTTCTCAGCACTTGGCCTGTGCACTACAGGGTTTAAACAGCACAAGTCTCTTTATGGGATCTCTGCACTCATTTGAGCCATCTCCTCCATGACATGGGTTAACAGTGTTCTGAAAAACATACTGTACCACCATGGTAGCAGGGCCAGGGTCACCTCTGCAACACTCATTTCAGAGGCAGCAGTAAGACACTTATATACATGTTTTGTTCAGAAGAGCACTTGCTATATGCTTTGGCAGTATTCCAGAGCAACAAGAACAACAAAGTTCTCCTTTTTCACTGCTACGAAAGCAGAGGTAAGCACCCCAGAAGGGTCTTACCAGTTTTCTTGGGCACTTGGAGGAAAAAAGAAATGGTACGTTTTCTCTCGTTGCACAAACACTAGTCAGTTTTTGACAGAGCTTCCAGCTCTGTACACAAGAAGAGGCTTTATCATCTGAAGCATAAGAAGGATGTCAGGATTCTGCTCATGACTAATGACTTGATGCTGTAATCCTTCAGGACTACACCTTGAGTTAAATAACTTCTGAAAATTAACTGAAGGATTACCCAAGCAAGGAAACAGTGAAAAGCTTCAGGACTGCATCCTGCACTTCTTGATGGACATCAATATCTGCCTCAATGTCTCCCTTCAGCTTGTAGCATCTGGTAATGTGAGGTGTGGACATAGGCAGAGGGAGGGAAAGAAAAAAAATTAAGGGAAAAAAAAGAAAGAGAACCATCTGAAAAGAGAAATAAGTAACTGGGGAAATTACAAAGCTGGCTTGTGCAGTAAAAAGCTCAGTATATGGAGTAGATTGAAGTTTTCAATACGAGGGAACAAGGGTCTCATTTCAGCTGCTGATCAGTTTAGATTCCCAGCCACAATAGAAAAGGCTATGTTCCATGGCTTTCCCTCCTGATTATTAAGAACAGTTTCTACTCATGAGTCTTTGTTTCTTTAAGACAGATTCACACTTAGTGATTTCTCACCTGATGAGCACTATTCAGACAAAATTCACAATCAGAGCTTATAACAGCTTTCACATATTAGTAGACTTTTATGTCAACAATCTCCATGGCTCACAAAACCTAATCCATACAGGAAAACTTTTCAAAAGCATATTGCCTCGAAAACAAGTCAAACAGAAAAAAACTCTGTTTAAGTTTTCTTAATAAGTTTAAGGAAAGATCTAGAGTTGCAGGCACACATAGTTTACAAGACTAAAAGGAATACATGGAAGTAGAAAGGACAGCAAGTGCTGGTATTGCCAGAACTGCAGCTTATCTGTAACTGTCCTAATTCACCAAAAAGCCAAGAGTTGCCCATTTCTTATCCCTGGATACCATCAACAGCTGACACTGAAGCATAGCATTACCAAAGACTGCCTGTGTCAGGATAGCTGTCTCCCATTTATCTTCTCTGCCATCATGAACTTGTTTGTGCAGATCCCAAAAGAAAATCTGGCAGAGAAACTGAAGTAGAACTGAAACAGCCAGAGGAATAATTTTTTTCTCCTTTCTTTTGGACAAAAGCAGGCAGTGAATAACTGCTGCATTTTTAGGTAATGAAGGGAAGTTATGTGTGCAGCCTCCTCCTTCATTCAAAAAACCAAGGAATAATTTCAGTTGATCTTAAGCAAGAACACAAAATGTGCAAATTCAAAATCTATGTAGTAAGAATCGATGCTGAAAAGTGTCAAAATGGGCAGTATAGTATTTTCCTCAAACTCCATATGGCCAGCCTAATGTATCAGATCCTCATCTGATTTAAACTGCAGCATTCGTGACACAGAGATTAGAAGCAGCAGTAATACACATCTTCCCACACGCTCCTTTCTCAACACATATGCTTTCCTCATTTACATGGAGGAAGCAGAAAAAAGGCTGCACACATGTGGCTTTGCCAATAGTTAATTGTTGAAAGAATTTCTGATCTCTGGGGTGCAGAAATCACAGTTGCTCTTGATGCTGTGACCAACACAGATCTTCTGCCCTGTAGCCATGAAGGAAGCAAAAGTAAGTTCCCTTGTGCATGACTTCCTTATGGCAGTAAATGAACACAATCACTATGTTGCTGCCAGTCACTGAAACTAAAAAAGTGGCCAGCAGGCCTCACAAAATCTTTACAGCTCTATGATCGCTGCATGCATACCTCAGTTGCTTCCTTTTCCTTTGCACTTTTTATAAGGGGCAATGATAGACTAAATGCTTTGCTTGAGCTCAGAGCTTAGTGCATGTGGGGTGTGTGATAAACCATAAATCATTGGAATGTACAGTGGTGTAAGAGGTGGTCCAAAGATCCCTCATTTTTGCCTCATGATCATTGCCAAAGACAGAGACTGAAAATCAGACTGTGACCTTGAAAACCTCAAACATTTGCACAGGAGTCCTAGCCTGGCTGAGGTGGGATGTTTGCCAAGTGTTGCCTGCAGGTGTGTCCAGAGAACTGGTTGCTGAGAACAATGGATGCTTGTCACGGTGGGCTGCGTCGTTTGTGTTGCCAAAACGAAGAGGAGTGGTTTGTCCCATGTGCCCATCCTGTTCACCTGTCCTGTGCACCTGTCCTGTTCCTGTATCCCAGAGTAACGGGCCTCGCAACAATGCCTGCAGATGTCCTCCACCTCTTGGCCAGTTGCCCCTCGCTCTTGCAAAGGACTATAAAAAGACTCTCTAAATTAACTGACTTTGAGATCTCCCCAGTGGACAGAAGACCCTGCACCCTGCGTTGACGGATGGCTGGGTAGACTTCGGCGTTGGTAGCTATAATCCCCCTTACCCTTTATTTCTCCCTATACTTAGTTTTCTTTTCTTTCCCCTCTATTGCATATTAGTTCTGACGAGCATTCATTAAAGTGTCTTTTTGCTGTGTTGACTCCCTGGTGTTGTTTTACCTTTTGTACTGGGAAATCGAATAAAAGAACCACATCACGAATCCCACCTTGTGGATTGTGACAAGTAGCCCTTCATGATTAGGAAAGATCTTACGGTCTGCCATGATCAGTCAACCCACACTCCTTCCCCTTCTCTCCTGGAAAAAGGAGCAAAGGACACGTGCAAAGCATATGCTGCTTTTGAGCAAGACGGGTTTCAGCTGCAAAAATACTACATTGTAGTCTATTCTCTCAGTGCATGTGCAAAGAGTCCTGAACACTGACCAAAGACATACACCACTTTTATCATCAAACAGCCAATATGTACTGGCCTATTCATACAGAAAAATTACTCATCTACCTGTAGGTTCGCTGATTCTCCCTTAAGGGTAAGGGAAACTCAATCACAGTTGATTTAGCTCTTTCTGGTGAAGCCCTGAGAGCAGACTATGGTGAAACAGCAGAACACCCAGCAGGACTATCAAAAAAACTGGGCCTGACAGCAGAAGAGGGTAATTCACCTTCCAGCAAAAGCCACATAAGGCCAGATCTGTGGGTCTTATTTAAAGAGACTGTAAGGACAGAACTCTGATAAAGAAGTTGCAGAAAAAATTTAAAATCCCTCCTCATCTTTGCACTCAGACTACATCTAAACATTGCAAGTTCTTCCTGCACAACACCTCTTAAAATATCAACTTGCAAGATCATGCAGCCCCAGTCTCCAACCAACCTCTCATCCAACATTCAGCAGCATACTGGAGACATCCCCTTCCTTGCCTGATACACGCGAAGCCTTATCCTCGCCTGTCATTTACTCCCATGGCACTGTTTTTCTACTTCTCTACTTCTCACTGTTCCCACTTCTCTAGCACAGATGTATGCTACTTGTTTTCACTGTCAAGATCTTGGCAAAGCTATCCTTTCCCTTGCCATCAGCTCTTACACAAACATGTCAGACGCTTGTTTAGCCAGCTCTTCAAACCCTCTTCAGCAGCCTGGAGGCACAGTAGGGCCAGGAAGTGAACACCCTACTCAGACAGACCAAAGCTGGGACACTTCCACAACCACAGCACATATGATATCAGCTGCTTCTATTTCCCCAAAAGGTCATTGGGTGATGATTTGCAAATAGAGTGAGAAAGCAGCAGGTCTGTCATTGCCCTGACAACTCTCCACTTGTATTCCACTGTGGCCATTCCTGCCCAAGGCAGGGTTCTTGCCATGCTAGACCACTAATAAAATCTCTCTTGCTCTGTCTGTAGCATTCCCCCAAGTTTTCATCCAAGGCAGTCATAAATATGTCTGATATTCCTCCCTGGGTAAGATGTTAATTGCCATGGCATTCATCCATAATTGATCTTGTTTCTTTGAATTTGCAGCAATAGACCATAGAGCAAATTCAGGTCTCACTTCACTGCAGCATACAGACCATTTACAAATATGCAGCTGTTAACTAACAACTCAAGTGATGCAAATGGATTCAGCAATTCTGTATTTTACTTCTGGGACAAAGAGGATGAGAGGGATAGCAAGGCATTTAAAACAAGGTTCAAAAGTTAGATATAAAATTCTGGGAAAAGTCACAGGTAGCAGCAAGGCTGAAGTGTTATTTGAGGGAGCAAAGTATGAAGTTAGACTCCATAATGATCTGCAATGATCAGATGATGGAAATCCCATCATGTGGCATCAGAGCCAGGCAGCCAGCACAGGGAGTCTGGGCATCACCCTTTGCCTCCACAGACTACATCCCCATCTGCTGTGAGTTAGCCAAGAGCAGCAGCCTCACCCGGGCACAGAACCCATGTCAAACAAATGCTCACAGATCACATATTTTATTTCCAGCATCTACTTTTCCTTCTGTATGTTGTTCAGGTGCCAGGCAGAAAGACTGGAGACAAATGTTGACAAGTGAACTTGGGGCAGATTACCAACTCTGAAATACTCAAAGATGCCTAGGTTATGTACAATTCCCCATGGAAATGTACAGGAAATCTGCTGACTTCTAATACAACCACTTGAAGGGATAAAATGAATTAAAAAAAAAAAAAAAAAACCAACATGTAAAACTGCCAAGTCACTGTCTGTTAACATTTGCCATAATAACACAGATAAGCAACTGGTATAAATGGCCTTTTTTGTAAAGTTTGGGAGTCTAACATTCCTAGACAGGAAGCTGATCTTGACCGAGGCAAAAGAATTTCTGAGTCATCATTGACTTGGGAGCAAAAATTACATCTGGCAAAAGGCAAAATAAATGAAAAAAAAAAAGAACTGTGTTCATTTTCTCACTTGCATCATGGCCTGAGATNAGCTGCTCTCTCTCGCTCTTTGGCGTTGAAGGAGGACAGCCAGATTGTCACTGCAGGAGAATTCACCAGCACCNGAAAGACTGGAGACAAATGTTGACAAGTGAACTTGGGGCAGATTACCAACTCTGAAATACTCAAAGATGCCTAGGTTATGTACAATTCCCCATGGAAATGTACAGGAAATCTGCTGACTTCTAATACAACCACTTGAAGGGATAAAATGAATTAAAAAAAAAAAAAAAAACCAACATGTAAAACTGCCAAGTCACTGTCTGTTAACATTTGCCATAATAACACAGATAAGCAACTGGTATAAATGGCCTTTTTTGTAAAGTTTGGGAGTCTAACATTCCTAGACAGGAAGCTGATCTTGACCGAGGCAAAAGAATTTCTGAGTCATCATTGACTTGGGAGCAAAAATTACATCTGGCAAAAGGCAAAATAAATGAAAAAAAAAAAGAACTGTGTTCATTTTCTCACTTGCATCATGGCCTGAGATAGCACCCTAATTTTCAAATTCATCCAAAAATATCAACTTCTGTAACATTCATCTCATTCATCTACATAGCTATCAAACTTCTGCATTAAACTCAATGACCCTTTTGAAGCCATTTTGAAGCCATTTACTATTCCTCATTGTTGGGGGTTGGGTTTTTTCTTTCCTTTTCTTTCCTTTTCTTTCCTTTTCTTTCCTTGTTACTTGTGGAATTTTTTCCCATTAAGTTGCTAAGAAGCACTGATGGCTAAGTGCTTCAGACTGTGGTGGGGGG
>VWZP01006428.1:140149-166990 GCA_013396995.1 Dicaeum eximium | reverse complement strand
TTAAGTACTGGAATGGCCTGCCCCAGGAGGTGGTGGAGTTACCATCCCAGGGTGTGTTCATAAAAAGACTGTATATGTGTTGGGGGTTGGGTTTTGGTTTTTCTCTCCTGTTCATTCCTTATCACCTTTGGAATTTTGTCCCATTGAGTTGCTAATGTGGGCTGATAGCTTGAGACAGGCAGGGAGGGGTGAACTCTTAGTTCTTTGGGAGTTTTTTCTCTCAGTGGGGGAGGAGATACCAGGAGACTGGGGCTGGAGGCAGTTCCTAGCTCTCTCTCGGCTGCGGAGGAGGTCAGTCACAGCTGCTGCTTGGGGAAAGGAATTTTCACTGCTGCTGCCCAGAGCTGCTCCTTCTGCCGTGGAGCGAGCAGCTTGTGAGAGCAGACACGGAACTGGGACCTTACTAACATCCACCTCACTAAGAGAGACCTGTCACCGTCTGCGCGGGTGCCTGGGATCCTGAGCTCGGCTCTCCCTGCCCTGCTGGGAGCCACCTCACCCTCTGCCTGCCAAGCCATCCTGCCGGCACAGCTTGCTGCTTCCGAGAGTCCTGCTGGAGGCACCGGGATCACTGCCACAGGGGTTTGTGGAACGAGGCCTCTCCTCCATCCCTCCCTGGGATCTGCTGCCACAGGGGTTTGTGGAACGAGGCCTCTCCTCCGTCCCTCCCCGTCTGGGCCAGAGCCGCCATCGCCGCGCGCTGCCCGAGCCCGCCCAGAGCGCCCCCTGCAGCCGCGTGGGGATCACCGCACCTGCCCTGAGCACCGGGAGCCGCCAGCGCCCCTGCCGGCCGTGCCCGGAACTGCAGCGCAGGGGAAGCGCCGCAGCCGAGCGGCGTCACTGGGTTCGGTTCTGTTTGGGGTTAATGCCGTAGCTGGTGTTGTTCGTTTGTTCTATCATATATACCAGTAAAGAACTGTTATTCCTATTCCCATTCTTTGCCTGAGGGCCTGAGAGCCCCTCAATTTCAAAATTCTAATAATTCGGAGGGAGGGGGTTTACATTCTCCTGTCCAAGGGACGCTTTTCTGCCTTCCCTAGCAGACACTGTCTTGTAAACCAAAACAGTATGGCACTTGGTGCCATGGTTTAGTTGAGGTGTTAAGGCATGGGTTTGACTTGACTTAATCTTAAAGAGCTCTTCCAACCTTGTCATTCTGTGATTCTGTAAACCCCTGCTGGCTGGCTCTGATACCCTGGCCATGCTGTAGATGCTGTGTGATGGCACTCAGTATAAACTGTTCCATTATCTTACTGGGGACCAAGGTTGGATTAACTGGCCTATACTTACCAGGATCCTCCTTCCCACCCTTGTTGTGAATGGGTGTCACACTGGCCAGCTTCCAGTCATCTGGAACCTCCCCAGTGAGCCAGGACTGTTGGTAAATGATGGAGAGCGGCTTCACAAGCTCCTCTGCCAGCTCCTCATCACCCTGGGGTGGATCCCATCTGCTCCCATGGATTTATGAATATCCAAGCAGCTCAGCAGTTCTCTGACTGCCTCCTCTTGGATAATGGGGGGCCCATTCTGCTCCCTGACACCATCTGCCAGCCCAGGAGGACAGCTGTCCTGGGGACAAGCCATCCCCCCACTAAAGACTGAGGCAAAGAAGGTGTTAAGCACCTCTGCCTTCTCCTCACCTGCAGTTACTGAGTTCCCTCTCCCATCCAATAGAGAACAAAGGCTGATCTTCCTTTTGCCGTTAATATGTATTTGTAAAAGCATTTTTTATTATCCTTTACAGAAGTCGCCATTTTAAGTTCCAACTGAGCTTTGGCCTCCCTAATTTTTTCCTGCATGCCCTAACAACCCCCTTAAATACATCCTGAGAGACCTGACCCTCCTTCCAAAGATGATACATCCTCTTTTTATTCCTGAGTTCCTTCAAAACCTCCTTGCCCATCCAAGCTGGACGTTTACCTTGTTGACTTATCCTTTAGCCCACAGGGACAGTCTGTTCCCGTGCCCTCAAGATCTCTGTTTTGAAGCACACCCACCTTTCTTGGACTCCTTTGTTTTTAAGGGCTGCTTCCCAAGGAACTCGCTGAATTGGTCTCCTAAATAGGCCAAAGTCTGCCCTCCAGAAGTCCTATGAAAAGTCTTACTGATGTTTCTCCTGGTTTCACCAAATATTGAGAATTCTATAATTTCATGATCACTGTGCCCCAAGCAGCCTCCAACCACCACATCTCCCCCCAGCCCACTCTATTTACAAACAAGTCTAACATAATCCCTCCCCTGCTGGGCTCACTCACGAGCTGTGACAAAAAGTTGTCCTCCACACACTCTATAAACTTCCTGGACTGCCTCTTTTCTGCTGTATTAAGTTCCCAGCAGCTGGTAGGCTAAAATCACCTACAAGAACAAGGGCTGGTGGTCCTGAAACATTCTCCAGCTGCTTGTAGAATAAGTTGTCCACCTCTTCTTCCTGGTTGGGTGGACGATAACAGACTCCCAGTAGGATGTCAGCCTTGTTGGCCTTCCCCTTAATTCTTACCCATAGGCATTCAACTTTGTCATAATTAGTTTCAATGCCTATGGTGTCAAAAGCCTCTCCAATATAAAAGGCCATCCCTCTATCTTTTCTCCCTTTCCATCTGAAGAGAGGAAGAAGGAAAGCTCTTCATCTCTTCTGAAGAGCTTGTAGCCATCCAGGGCAGTGCTCCAGCTGTGTGAGTCATCCCACCACATTTCTGTGATGGTGACTACATCACAGCTCTGCTGTTGCACCACAGCCTCCAGCTCTTCGTGTTTCTTACCCATGCTGTGTGCATTGATATACACACACCTCAGCTGGGCTGCTGATTTCATCCCTCACTCAGGCTTACCACCCTTGGGCCTGCTTCCAGACAGCCCGGCTGTATCCCCTTCCCCCTTCAAACCTAGTTTAAAGCCCTCTCAACAAGCTCTGCCAGTTCATGAGCTAAAAACCTTCTGCCCTTAACAGAGAGACAGAGCCCATCCTGTTCCAGCAGGCCAGGTGCTGAAAAAGTTGCCCTATGACCAAAGAAGCCAAAATTCTGCTGATAACACCAACTCTTGAGCCACTTGTTAATAACATGAACTCTCCTATTCCTTTCAATGTTTTTCTCCACCACCAAAGAGACTGAGCAGAGCACTCCCTGTGCTCCTGCCCTATCAACCACTTGACCCAGTACCATAGAGTCCTTTCTCATTGCCCTGACACTTCTCTTTTCAGTCTGACCGCTACCAGCCTGGAGTACCAGCAGTGGGTAATAATCAGAGGGCCGAGTCAGCCCAGGGAGTCTCTTGACTATATCCCATACCCGGGCCCCAGGGAGGCAGCAGACTTCTCCGTGGGGTGGGTCCAGTCAACACATGGGGCCCTCTGTTCCCCTCAGAAGGGAGGCACCCACTGCGATTACCCTTCTGTTCTTTCTGATGGTAGAGGTAGTGATCTGTCCGACAGATGAAGTGTAATTGGGAGGCTCATTGGGTAGATCATTCTCTTCTACATCCTCTGGCTGACCCTCTAGATCCAGGGCCTCATATGGCACCTGGGTAGGTGATGGGGGTCGGGAGGAATTTTTATTACCTCCCCAAGCAGGTACCCATTTCCACTTCCCTTCACCCACCCAGTGTTCTCCTATTGCCTGACAGTGGGAGGCATGGGAGTCCTCTGACTCCTGGTGGGCCTCCCTCAAGGATGGAAGGGCAGAACTCCACCAATCTACTTCCCTTTCACTTTCCCTAATATTTCTCAGTCTTTCAACTTCCTCTCTAAGCTCAGCCACCAGTGGAAGGAGATCATTCATCTATTTACACTGCAAGCAGGCTTCTTCTGCAACACCCCTTGGTACCACTGATAAGCTCAAACACTCCACACAGGAATGGGTCTGGACAGACATCCTTTCTGGAGGGTTCTACCTGGCTACATACACTTTTACTAACTGCAGTTTTTGACCATGTAAAAACCATTACTAACAAAAACACAGAAACCAACCAATCAACAGAAACAACAGACAAAGAACCTCACTAGTGGGAGGAAACTTGCAGCCCTGCCTGCTTGCCCTGCTGTGCCATGCCCACAGAGCTGTGCCACAGCCCTGTTTGCCTGCTCCAGGTCACCGTGCTCCCTAGAGCCCTCCTTTAATCACCCCACTGCTCACCGGAGGAAACCCCGCACCCCGTGCCTGCGGGCTAACAGGAAGGCTTGATATTCTGTGATCCTATGATCCCAGGAACAATACAATGCCAGAGGGAAAGCATCACATTCTTACTAGCTTAAATCTAAATACAATAAAATTAAATCAAATAAATAATCAGAATTGTGAGACTGGTCCTGGGTCCAGTTGGTGATTCCAGGCTGCAGCTCAGCAGCTGCCACTGCCTCCAGTAAGTGTGCAGGGATTGCAATCAGCTGGTGTTTAATTAACCTCAATCACTGTCTCATTAACTCCAAGAGCAATTCCTGCAATTAAAACTTCTTCTGATCCCAAACAAAGCCCAGGAGGCTTTGTTTCATTTGGGAATGGGTAGAGTGGGACAGATGAATTGTGCTGGGAGGATCCCTGGCAATGCCCGGATGCCAGGACCCCATAGTTGTTCCCGGACCCCACAGACGTTGTGGCATCAGCACCAGGGACAGTTTGGGCACTTCCCAAGACCAGGTTTTGTGTGCAATCAGTGGAAACATCTCAGCCATGCTGAGAGTCCCCACCCTTTGTTTCTCGAGCAGCTGGGGGAGTGGTTTGGGGAGTTTTTATTCCTGCTGTTCTGGTGTTGTTATTCTAAATACTCCATCTTACAGAGGCCAAAACAATTGGATTTGCATGAAACAATGCACTGATAAGGGAGTTTCCCTTGATAACAAGTTGGTGTCGGTTCAGTGACAGTACCCACAGCTTTCCTTTTGTTTGTCTTTACAGCTTCATCAGAGAAATCACCTTGTGTTTGCAGTTCACTTGTTTTTTCTCCTTTCTTTTTCCTCTACAGCAAATATAAAACCAACAGCCTTTAGAAATCACACAAGAAGGTAAAAAAAAAATCAATATCTACCTATGGAAGTGAAAATAAATAAAAAGCCACCAAGCCCCTCAAAACCAGCAAAGTTCCATTCCCCTCTAAAGCATTTGGTTAAATGATCACTCTCTGCACAAACCCAGAGCCAACCCACAGCCCTTGACCAGGTCATTGACTGCTCCAGGAAAGAGCCCCAGGCAAATCCTGCCACTGACTGGAGTGGATTTGTGTGAGGGAGAGTGGAAATCATTGGAGAGGCACCAGCAAAAGAGTTGTTCGATTCCTCCATTTCTGGTATTTATTTTCCACATCTCAGAGAAAATTCCTCTATTTTGGGCTCAGTGAGCATCTTTCACCACTAAAAGAAATTAGGGTTAGAAGGGACCTTAAATCCCATCCAGTGCCACCCCTGCCATGGGCTGGGACACCTTCCACTGTCCCAGGCTGCTCCCAGCCCCTTGGATACTTCCAGGGGCAGCCACAGCTGCTCTGGACACCCTGTGCCAGGGCCTCCCTGTTGTTTTAAAAGGATCTGTGCCTGGAAAGGTGTTTGTTTCTCTGGGTCTTGCATTGGGTGCTGAATGAGGCTCCTTGACTCCACTATCAGAAGGCTGATATGATTTATTAGAATGACTCCATTATTCAGAAGGTTTTAGGGCTAAGGTGCCCACGTTCAGAGTTACATGTTTCCTCCACCATGTCAGAGCAAGACTCCCTAATTGCTTACAAAGTCAGAGAGATTACAACCTCTACATCATTGGCTAGAAGGAGAAAACTACATCTCCTGTATCAGGCGACAGAGCAAAGGAATGCATCTGTTGTCCTTGAATCTACACACAGACACAGGTTTGTTTTTACAGAAATCTGCAGAGAAGTCAGCTTTCCCATGGAAGGAAAATGTCCAGCAAGTTTCCATCTAAGAAACTTATAAAATGGCTGTTTACCTCCCCACCTCCCAGACAGGAATTCCTTCCCAATATCCCATTTAAACCCATGATTCTGAGATTCAGCAATCTGAATGTTTGCCAAGTTTGGCAATATCTTTACCTAAATACCTTTATCTAAAACACATCCTAGATCTAGTCAAATATTCTCCAATTTAAACACTTATCTGAATAGAAAATCAGGGGATGCTTTGGGGGAAAGTTGATTTTTTGACAATGCAAGGTTTCCCTCACAATTCCTAAACTCCTCTGGAGATGGGATCTGGACCTTGTCTCTACTGAGAATTGCAGTTTGGGGGTTTTTTAATACCCTAGTTATGAATAAAGAGAGAGATCACTCACCAGCACAGGGTCACAGCACAAGCTCCGGTTTGAAGTTGCTGTTTAAAACTGTTTTGATTTAGTTTTTTTTCAGGTTCAATTGTATTGTCCAGTTTCCCCCACCCCTTTTCATGTAACTCCAGTTGCCTCCCTTCTCCCCTTTTGCGGGTGTCCCGTCCCCAGCCCTGCGCACGCGGCACCGTGCGGGGCTTCCCGCCAGACCCCGTACTCCACTGTGAGGCCCAGCGCCGTGCGCCACGCGGCACCACGTGGCACCATGTGGCTTCCCACTGCGGGCCTGGGGACACGGTGTGGCTGTGAGGCACTCGGTACCACGCGGCCCCAGAAATTGGAATGTGCCGCAGTTCTCCGAAACCTTCCTCATTCCCAGCATGGCTTGTGAACACACCGCAGACTCCCGACAGTGCCTGCATTCCCAGCATGGCTTGTGCACATCTGCATATTAATTAGCAAGGGTGTCCGGCCACTCCAGCTGACCCAGGACAGCGAGTGACCATCGGAACCGACCGAAACCAGCACCCACGAGACGGCGGGGAGCGGGAGAGGCAGAGGACCCTGGCTGGAGCTGGACTCCATCCTCACCATAACCACAACAACAGCCCAGTCGAGAGATGCCCTAGACAACAAAGATGTGTCTGAGGATTCCTGTGAGAGGCAAGACCACCAGCCTTGCCAGTAGTGACAAGACTGCAGTCCCTGCTCTTTGTCCTCGACCCCTGGGGGTGCGGCGGCGGCGGCACAAGCCCCTGTTCCCGACAAAGAGCTGTCACTTCATAAAGGTCATCAAAAGGGAGTTTTGGTCTCCTGGGCTGTGATTTCATTCACCTTAGCTGCCAGAAAGGAGAAATTAAACAAAGTCTGCCTTCCTTCACTTTAAATGCTTCGTTTTTATATTTGTCATTTTGATGGACACACAAGCTTTAAGCAAATAGAAAGAAATATTCCAGCAGTTTATCTTTTAAAATAGTCCTGGATGTGCCATGAGTGGTAGGGAAATGCGATTTCTCAGGGCCTGAACCTGCCCAATCCCCAACAACACAGGAAGAAACCACTCCCTAGACAATGCCAACACTGCAATATGTTATTTTAGAGCTGCCCTATAAAGAACAAAGCCCCCATCTGAGCACATTACACGTGGTTGTGTCTATCTTTAAAGATCTGAGTAGGAAATTCCCTTGGAACCACTGGAATTACTCATGTGCTGCAAAGCAGGCAGGAGCTGGAGGTGTCTCACTGTGCTGCCTGAAGATCAGGATAAGTTTAATGAGCATTCATCCCAAACGTTGGGCAAACATGAGCTGTGAAATCCTCATAAAAAATAAAAGGCTGGAAGGCATCCCAAGATGATTCATGGAAAACAAATTGTGGAGCCTCTTATCAAAGCCGAGCAAACAGCCCATCATGCAATCAGAGCCAGAAAGAACCTCGGCTCCATGCGGCTGCAGGAATCAAACCACAGCAACAGCAAAGGAATAACGGCAGGCAATCAGATCCAAGGGAGCAGCATCTGGTGATTGTAGTGTGGGGATGGAGAACAAATCTTATGCAGCTCAGCTGAAAAGTGTTCAGTAAGTCCAGGAGTGACAAACTCTGAAGGAGCTGCACCTCGGAGCTGTGCTGGATGCATGGTGGGGAGCAAGGCAGGGCTCCAGCAGCATCAAATCCCAGACTTGGACCTGGAATATCTGGACCAGAGGGCTGCACTTCTCTGGATTAGCCAAAGCCTGCACCAGAGGAGCTCACTGTAAATATTGACTTCGGGAGCCTGGAATATACAGCTCGACTTCCTTAACGCTTCCAAGGGCACTCCCAGGCCCCAGACTGCTCCTGGCCCCCCCATCCCAAACAAATCAGCCTCAGGCAGAAGTGTCTTACACAGTCAAGAGCTTTCTGAGCTAAACCATCCTGACCTCTGTCACAGCAACTCCCATAGCTTTCCTGCCCTGATTTACCCAAACAGACCAATTCTCATTTTCCCCATGCAGGATTTGTACAAGTTCAAGGCAAGGAGCTCAGCAGGGTCACAGGTGTCTCTCTCTGCTACAGCACAGCATAAAATATTTCACTGTCTTTAGCAAAGTGCTGCCAAGTGGCAGCATAGTAAGGGTATTTATCCTCTGCTGGGACTGTACCTGTGGAAGGCTCCTTAGCAAACCATCTGAGGAAAACTCCTCACAAGACCTCAAAGAAAATCCCACAGTTTATGACACAAAAAGTTTCTGGAGCTTTCTGTGAACTACTGAGAACCCAGTGTCCAGTGAGAAAATGCTCAGGAGCCAGAAACAACCCCAGCTGCTTTAATGAGCCCACATAATTAGCAAATTAAAAGAACATCACTTGTCCAGAGCCTGGCATTTGGAACCAGAGGGCTACTGGCTCAGAGGAAGTGCTGGATTCAGCTGGGCTCTGATTCAACTCTTCAGTGTTGGTGTCCACAAAAAAGTGCTGCTCCTCCCGCCAGAGCTAACAGGGATAAGAGCAGGAGGAGAGAGCTCCCTACCCACTCCTGGCTTATAGAAGTCAGGCCTATACAGGCTGGATCTTTAAACCTGGGGCCCAGCTTATCCTGCTTGCCCTCCTGCCTTCTCCTGAACTCTGCCGTTGTATTAATCCCTAACCCACAGACAAAATCAGCCTTTGCTGGTGGAAGAAATGAGTTTACTTTCTCCTGTGTCTTCTCAGTCTCTACCTTCTCCCAAGTCTTCCCAGGACTCCCAAACCCTGCAGTGATGTCATCTCCCTTCTTGATATTCCTTTAATTTTGACAAAGATTATTAATGAATATTTAAAGAAACTTTTTGCTGCCATGAAGATGTGACTCTTAAAGGCCCCAATTTCCCCATCTTTCACTAAATCCACAAAGAATCCCAACTCCCGGATGGCAGAGCCGGAAGGATTTGCCTGAACCTCAGCAAGGAGCTCCCTGCTTGGAGCCCAGCCCTGCATCAGGGAAATGTGAAACTGCTCTGTGTCTGCACCTGCAGAAGTAACACAACCTGCCTTAGGTACAGAAATAAACCCAGCAGCACAACTGCTAGTTCCCAGGTGAGTTCCCTCCACCAAGAGGCCAGAAATCATTCATCGAGAAAGGGAATTACAACCCAAATCTCCTTCTACCGAAGAGAAGCTTCAATTATTTATGGGGGCTTGAAATATTTAGCTTGGCACTTGTGCCCTTAAGGAAACTCCATTACCACTTCCCCATCACAAGGAGCCGACCATTTATTCATGGGATCAATAGGAACACAAAGCAGGAATGCTGGTTCCAAGGCAGCACAGGGGTCAGGGCATGGAGGAGCTGTGTCCTCCCACGGAGGGAGTGACCTAATTTTTGAGATAATTTACCCACGAGTCCTTTACCTTGGAGGGTTTAGTACGGAAAGGTAAATCCCAGAACCAGGGATTTACCCAGTGGGGGCTGAGCACACCCAGGTGTGGGGCTAGGAGGAAACCCCCAGACCTACACTGGGTGCGATAACTCAGACCACTGGAAATTTCTGGTGGATTGCTGAGCTTTTCCTGGCAGGGAATGGCAGAAATACAGCCTGTGACTGGATTTCAATGTAGGAACTGACCTGGGACCTTGGAACCTGAAACCAGAAATGTTTATGGGTTCCTTAAGGGTCCTGCTTTAACAAGGCTTAAAGCAGGCCCACAGAGAGGGAAATAAAAGTTATTTGCTTGTAGCAAAATCATTTAATGGTAGGGAAAGGTGGGAAAAGCCAGTTCTCATTGGCGTGCTGGGCACATCAGCTCATTTTCGACAGCCAGAGTGGGAAAGGTCCTTCCAAATCACGGAGGTACAATACAGTGGGAACCTATTTTAACCAATTGTTATTATCCTTTATGTCCTTATGGAGGTGGATCTGGCCCTCCACTCCAGGTGAAGGTATCTCTGCCCATGGATCTGGTCCTTAAGGTCCTTCCAAATCAGACCATTCTGGGATTATGTGATGATAAAAAATAGTTCTCTCATCAGACATCTCCAAATCTCCAATAATTGCTACTTAATCAACAAATGCAGCAGTCTGGGAAGGGATGAATATTGATGAAGTCAAGGTTCCAATACAAGAGCAACACTGAACACGTTGTGACTGCATAATAATTGAACTTCAATAATTTTAAAGAACCAAGAAAGGTCCTCTATGAACAAATAAAGGCAGAGAAAATGTTCCCAGTACCTGTTGAGGTGATCAGACTGCTGTTATTGAGTTGGATTTTACAAACTGAGACAGAATTTGTAATCCAGGCAATCAGAGTCGCAAAGTACTGCAGCTTTGGTTCTCTGGGCAATCCTGGAGATCATCCTGGATAGTGGCACAGGGAGTGATTCCCACCGCTCTTGCTTGGGGCTGCACTATGCCATTATCCCATTATCCCACGGGTGGCAGGAAACAGAAGAGAATTTGACATTCAGACTTCCCAGTGCAAGTGGAGAAAAATGAACACTTGCTTCTGTGAACATTTTTGGACATTTTCAATAAGTCCACAATAAGTGCTCAGCAAATAACTTTCCCTTTGCCCTCTCCTACTTCTTCCCACATTTATAAAGGGTTTTGTCTGTAAAGAGGCTCTAGGAAGATGAACATCAGTGACAGAACCTGCTAAGGGGAAAGATTAGGTAATACAGAGAAGCTGTAGCTGGCCCTGGATCCCTGGAAGTGTCCAAGGCCAGGTTGGTCAGGGCTTGGAGCAGCCTGGGACAGTGGAAGGTGTCCCTGCCCATAGCAGGGGTGGAAATGGATGGGTGTGGATGTTCTTAGAGAGAAACAGATAATTTTTCCCAGGCATCATCCTGGGGAAGTGTGAGGAAACTCAGAGAAAGAATTAAAACAATCTCTGCAGCTAAGAACATGCTGCATGTGAAATGTGATGTTTATGGTAAGATGTCACACCTTGTGCTGGGCAGTGATAACTGTCCTTGTCTCACTCCTCTCTCCCCAAAATCTCAGTGCAATCCCAATTTTCACAACTGGAGAACTGTCTCAGCATTGCTGTGTTCAGTCCACCAGGAACCGGGAGAGTCTGAGCAAACTAACACAAAAGCAGCTGTGAACTGAAGCAAAATCCCCCTCCTGTGCACAGAGCAGTGGTATTTTAATGCTTTAAAATGCAAAAAGTCCTGAAAGCTTGGAATGAGAATCCCTGATCATGCTGTGCCTATTGGCTCTGGTGGCTTCTGCTCTTCCCTTGCCAATCCCAGCAGCAGAAGCACTTGGATTTGTTTAATTCATCATGAGGCTTTCTGGTGCCTAAACTACAGCATGGACCCTCATGGCCACAGGATAGGGTGGGAAATTGCTTTTGGCAGAGAAAATTTATCCAAAATGTGGGGTTTTTTTGGTTTTTTTTTTTTAATAAAATGATCAGGAGGCACAAAATCCAACCCCAGCAACTCCCCTGCAGTATGAGACTGTTTGCGTCCAGATTGATGCTCAATCCACACAAAGCAATTTCCTGGATTGTTCCCTGGCAGGAAAATTAAAGCTGCTTTAGTTTGTCAGTCTTGGCTGGGTCAGGGTTTCCCCACATCAAAGTCTCATTTTGTAGGAATCAGATTGGATGGATGGATGGATGGATGGATGGATGGATGGATGGATGGATGGATGGATGGATGATGGGCAGAGGAACTGCCTTCAGCTGAGCCCACATCCCAAAATCACCCTTGGCTGAAGGAGATGGGGCTCAGCTAAGACAGAAGACTTTGGGAAGGGGAAAAAGGGCAGTTACAGCCATTTCCACTCCTGCTCCTTCCTTTTGCTCAGAGATGAACTAGAAATTATTTCCTTCAAATCCCAGCATTTAAAGTACCTCCCTCCAAGTTTGGTTCATTTGTCTAAATTTCATTCTCCAATCTGAACTTCTGTCAGTGAAAGGAAAATGTGACAAAGGGAATGTACAGCCAGCAGGGAGCAGGCTCCGAGAAAATCTTTAAAAATAGCAGTGGTAACAGAATCCCAGAGTCCCACAATCTTTAATGTTGGAAAAGGCCTCCCAAACCATCAAGTCCAAGCTGTGCACCATCCCTACCTTGTCCTCAGCCCAGAGCACTGAGTGCCACATCCAGGCCTTCCTTGGACACCTCCAGGGACTGGGATTACAAACCTCCCTGTGCAGCCCCTTCCAAGGCCTGACCACCCTTTCCAGGAAGAAATTCTTCCTTATGTTCAAGAGTGGACATTTTATAGAGCTGGTTAAATTTTTTTTTCCTCTAAAGACAATGTCTGCCTGTTGTTTTCCAGTTCTGTATTGCTGCTAGGGGTTAATGACACCAATATTCCCTGCTGTCACTGGAAATTTGACACAGATTAATATATTAAACTGGATTTGGGATGCTGTTTTTCCATGATGGGTCTATAATTACCTGGATGATAGTAATGACAATGCTAGAGCAGAGTTGTGAGCTACTCAGGGAAAATGAAAATTAAAACCCAATTCCACACTCACTGAAAACACGTTCAGGAAATTCAGTTGAGTTCATACACAGGAGTTCCTTTTTGTGTCCCCCAAGGCCACAAAAGGTTCTTGTCCTGAGCTGCCAACCTGCAGCACCAGGGAGAAGAGCCTGAGGAGCCTCGCCAGAACCTTCCAGTGCTGCAGAGCAGCTCCTGCTGACCCCACCATGAACTGGCCTCCACAGAAGGAATGGGGATCAAGAAATTTGCCCCAGTATCTACCCTGCCCCTCCCCTGGCCCAGCCTGAGGCCGTTCCCTCTCCTCCTGTCCCTGCCCTGGGAGCAGAGCCCGACCTCCCCGGCTGTCCCCTCCTGTCAGGAGTTGTGCAGAGCCAGAAGGGCCCCCTGAGCCTCCTTTTCTCCAGGCTGAGCCCCTTCCCAGCTCTCTCAGCCGCTCCTCATTAGACTTGGAGCTTTTCTTTAGAAAAATAATATCAATATCTACATGTACAGCACATCCTCACAGCATTTCCCTGCACTGAAGCCCAGCACCATCAGCTGCTGCAGAATTCCTTACAACAGCCTCACCTTGGCTGTTTAACTCCTCACATGTCACTTGTAGCTTTCTCTACTCAACCATCAAATTATCCCTTCACAGAAGGAAAAGAAAGGAGAATTGCAGTTGTCAGCACTGAGCACAAATAGAAAGGAAGGTTGCAGCTGAAATAAAGCTTCCAGAACTTGCTAGTCTTTAGCTATCCTTTCTAGAAAGCTCCAGGAGAAGTTACCCCCTCCTGTTCCCAGGCCAGCAGGGTGTTTGGTGTATCTCACCTTGGCCTGGCTCCTGGATCCCTAGGAATTGTCTGATGGGTGAATCATCTCAGGGATTCCCTCCGAAACTCCAGGGACACGTTCCCAGCTCAGAGTGGGTCATCTGCCCCCCTGCCTTTTCCTTAGAGCACATCCTCCACACATGGGAAGGGAAATGGCATTTGGGCACAGAATAGTTTGGGTTGGAAGGGACCTTAAAGCCCAACTCCTCTTTTTCAGTGCACTTTTATGTTAGGCCACTGTTCAACACCACAAATGAAACACACCCCAGCTGCAGTGCCACAGGCTCAGGGACAGAATTCCCTCTCCACTGCCCAACCACACAAAGAGTGACATAAGGTTGTAAGCCCTGAGAGCATCAAAATCCTCCGAAGTGTCAGAAATTATTTCCTTAAAGGTTGAGGCTTGGAAGCATCAGCTGGTTCCAGCAAACAACAGAATCTGTAGTTCCCACTGGTGCCCTTACCCCAGGATTTAGGAAGGTGTAAGATCTACCAGGGAGTAAATGGAGTTCCTCAGTGGTTTCAGGGATCAGCCAGGCTGGGGGAGTTTGGTTTGCTGGACAGGTCACCAGTGGGAAAAGGGATCAGGTTTTGCACTCCTGCAAAAACTGAAATCTAAGTGCCTGTCTGGCCCAGTCAGGAGTGCTGCACTTCTCCTTTTTCCAGGAAGGAGATTCATAATCGTTTGGATATTCAAACAAATCTTAATTGTGATTTAATGGCTCACACTGTAATTAGCCTCCAGGGAAAAGTGCTTTCAAATAACCATGTAAACATTCCATTTGTTACACCATTACATGTTCTGCTAAATTTCCTGATGAAGAGCTGGGAGTGGAGCAGCACCGGGCCAGAACTCAGGGAACAGAGGGAAAGGAGAGATGTGACTAGAAATTATCCCTTCTTCCCTCTGCATGTGACACTGGGAGGGTGCCCATGGCTCCTGCTGCTGTGGCTGGCGAGACAGTGACCTGTTCAGGAGGTGGCACTGAGCCATGGAACTCTTGTCCATGACACGAGGGCTAACTGTGCTCCTGTCCCTGGATCCTAGCCAGGTTCCACCACAAAATACATCTACACAAGGGATGGAAGAGCATTACCAGGGCCCTGAGGCACAGGAAGATTTCCCTGCCTTATGGTTCTGCTGTATTTATTTTATTATATGGCCTATTATATTTAATGGCCTCAAGTTACACCAGCAGAGGCCTAGATTAGATAACAGGGGAAAATTTTCACGGGAAGGGTTGCAAAGGCCCTGGAAGAGGCTGTGCAGATCAGTGGGTGTGGCAAAACCACATGGATGTGGTACCTGGGGTCAGTAGTGACCATGGTGGTGGTGCTGGTTCATGATTGGACTTGATGACCTTAAAGGTCTTTTCCAGCCTCAATGAGTCCATGATTCTCTGTGCCCTCATCAGCTGGCAGAGCACAATAATTAGGATGGGTCTGTTTCCCCGGTGCCAGGAGAATGGGCAGGGAATTATCCACCCTAGAAGCAATAAAATAAAACAGCAAAGTGAGGAGGAGTAAACTGCTGGTGAAAATCAATCAAAAATCACAGGAACATAGACTTGAGGGGGTTGGGGGTGCTTAAATCCCACCCAGTGCCACCCCTGCCATGGCAGGGACACCTTCCACTATCCCAGGCTGCTCCAAGCCCTGTCCAGCCTGGCCTTGGACACTCATAGGGATCCAGGGGCAGCCACAGCTGCTCTGGGCACCCTGTGCCAGGGCCTCTACACACTCCCAGGGAACAATTCCTTCCCAATATCCCACATCTAATAGGAGGGAATGTAGGAACTGAGTTCTGGTGTCAAGGGGGAGGTTCATACCCCCAAAACTCCTGTGAACGTCCTTCCCTACGAGAGCAGAGGGAGCATTTGCCTTTAAACAATGGGGGAATTTTATTGTGGGATGTCACTTAATCCCAGGATGGATCAGGCTGGAAGGGAGCATAGTGACTCCTCTGGTCCCAGCTCCTGCTCCAGCAGGGCCATCCCAGAGCACATGGCCCAGGACTGTGTCCAGATGCTCCTGGAATATTCCCAGTGAGGGAGACTCCACGCCCTGTCTGGGCAACCCATGTCCTTTGTTTGTTCCAAGTTGTGCCTCTTGGCAAAGCATAGTCCAGGAGCTGGGAAAGGGGAGCAGAATTCCAGCAGAAATTCCTTTCACCAGAGGCAGGTCTGTGTGTTGTGCCCAGGACTGCCAGGACTGCAGAGGAGAAGGGCCAATTCTGGGACATTTCCCCAGCAATCCCTGCTAGCTCTGAGTGAAGCGGGGCTGGACTGGAGCCCCAGGTGAGCCCCAGCCTCCCCCCGGACTGTGCTGCGCTCATCCCAGAGAGCAGCGCCAGGGGGATCCACAGCCCAGGGATCACTGGGGCACTGAAGGACATGCCGAGGGCACCGCTCTCTGAACCGGGGTGGGCACAGTGGCAGAGGTTTCTCAGCTCTTTTTATCCTCCCGTTGCGGGGTTTGTGGGGAATTCTGGCTGCCAGAAAGTAGCTTGAAGGGTCTTTGATAAGCAGCTCCAGTTTATAAATAGAAAGTTTGGATAGCTTTTTTCTCCTCCTACCATTTCCATAAAATACAGAATTTACATTTTGTACATTTTTACACTTTATTTTCTGCCCATCTTTAATTTCCTCTAGCTAAAGGAAGAGTCTAAAAAAAAGAGTAGGAAGTAAAAGACTGGGATTAAAACATGATAAATGTTCATGAGTTTATCACTGAAGAAGTTTTCAAGATCTGTTTTTTCTCCTTACCTTTTAACCTCCTCCTCTGTTGTTTTCTCATCAGTGAATTACTATTTATAATTCAAAGATTTTTTACTAGAAAATAATCTTTTCAGCTCCACTATTCACTCATCTTCTGACCTTCAGAATTAATTTCCAGCGATAGAAATCAGAATCAAGCATTTGTTGCTTTTGCTCCATTGAACCAAAAAAAAATTGCAATCTCTCTTTTGGTTTTTTTTTTGTTTGTTTGTTTTTTGTTTTTTTGGTTTGCTGGGGTTTTTTTTCGTTTGTTTTGTTTTGGTTTTGTACTTGAAAACAATAATAAAGGTGACAATCTCACATTCAAAACTGCACATCCCCCATCCTCCCAATTGGCCAAGGCCAATTTAGGATGAGGAATAAACTCTCAGTGCCATGAGTTTAAGTGATTTAATTTCTCACTCCTACAACATTGCAGGAGAGGATATTTGCAATAAGAACTCAGTGGCTGACTTAGACTTGAGCTGAAAAATTCAGTTCCCTTGGAATCTTTGTAGCTTTAAATAGTCTGAACTCCTGAGAACTATTCCCAAATAATATAATGGGATATTCACTTCAAATATCAGATAACAAAGGCAAACACCAGGTAACAAAGTTAATGTGGTGATGTCAAAGAACTGCTGTCGAAAGAATTGCTTGACACAACAAAGGTAAAAAGGAAGAAACAGGGCTACAGTTACAAAGTTTAAAGATCAGAGCTGGTTGGGATTTCATTTAGAAATCAGCCTCACTATATCTGACATTTCAAAAGCTTCCCTGAACACTTCCCCCCTTTTTTTGTGCTCCTGAAGCTCATCCTCCATCACAGGAGCCTCTACCAGGCCCCCAAGTGCCGCTATATCAGTGCCCAGGAGCCGCTGTGCTGCCTCCCCCCGCCCCTGTCCCCTGCCTCTCCGCAGGGAGCAGCTGCTCCTGACGCTGTTCCCAGGAGCCCTCGTTTGCTGGGAACCCTTTGCAGGCCCCAACATCCACAGCAGCCATCCCAACCTGTGGGAGTCCAAGACACAGAGAGTGTGTCTCTGTCTGTCTTGGAAGGTTCTGGCACTCAGCAGAACACTGCTTTTGATCTGCATCCCTGGAGAAGGTTGCCAAGGTTTTGGGATCAGTTAGAAGACAAAGTGTGAAATAGATGATAGTGATAGTAATAGTGAGTGTTAGACAAAAGGTCTAGGATTTTTAGGATCTAATATGAGAGTAAAAGGGACCCAAAATGGAGGTTTCTTCTTCTTCTTCTTCTTCTTCTTCTTCTTCTTCTTCTTCTTCTTCTTCTTCTTCCACTCCATGTTCTGTAGTGTAGGTGGCAGATAGTTATTGGTTTAGAATAATAGTGACATAGAGGCCACATATGTAGATTAGAAGAAGTTATTGGTAATAAAGTAAAAACAATAGACGTGTGAAAAGACAATTGGATATTATATCTTTAAAAGGCCTTGGTTTGAGATTCTCGAGGCCATTTTTGCCCCTCTTGTAGCTTGCTTCTTGTATGTTAAGTCTGATCCTCAAGCAAACAAAGATAAGATAAGAATAAACTGAAGACCGAAGACAGAAACTTTGAGTCGTGCCAGTGTCTCACACCTTGCTCAAGAACTCACAAGGGAATTACCCCCAAAAGGGCCCTGGGGGGTTGGTTCCCTGCTGAGGGTGGTACCCACAAAACCACCCACACCAACCCTTCCTTTCAAAGAGAGCAAATGGCCTTGCTGCAGAAAGGCATCAATTGCAGGGAAGATCCAGCCACTGTTCCACTCCTTTGAACAGACTCACCTGACAGTGGGTTCAGTGCCTGAGCAGTTCCCAGAGCTGTTTTATCCCAGTTATACACAATGGGAAATGTGTCCCATTCCCACCTGCTCCTTAAATCTGTCTCCCTGCACAGAGGATGGGAAATTAATTCCCTGGATTTGTGATCCATTGAAGTGAGTGCAGAGCAGCATCTGGCTGTGTCTCTAATGGGCCCCTGGAAAGCAGAATTACCAAAGGAGTTAGTTTCCCACCATGTTCTGCTCTTGAACACAAAGACATGAAAAATAGAGATTTTCTTGTCCCTTTATCGTATAACTATGAACCTAAACAATTTCCACTAATTGTTACATCTCCTCCACTCATGGAAACATGGAATATCCTGACCTGAGAAAGACCCACAGGATCATCCATTCCCACCCCTGGCCCTGCCCAGACACCCAAACAATCCCACCCTGGCAGTGCTGTCCAAAGGCTCCTAGAGCTCTGGCAGCCTCGGGGCTGGGACCATTCCCTGGGGAGCCTGGGCAGTGCCAGCACCCTCGGGGGGAAGAACCTTTCCCTGATATCCAGCCAAACCCTCCCTGGCACAGTTCCAGCCATTCCCTGAGGTCCTAGTTTGAATTCATAGGATCTGCTGTGTCCTCTTCCATCATCACCCACTGACCTGTTCTGCTCAGGCACTGCCTTCATTTCTCCTAAAGCCAAGTAAATTTTTTTGGTACTTAATAAATATTTTCTGCTCATTTTGACATTTTCACAACACAAATCAATAAATCCAGTACAAGGGTGTCCATCCAGGAGGAAGCTGCTGATCCAGGTCCTATGGTTACAGAGAACCACAAAGCCCTACATGTACAGCTTGTTAGGCAAAAGGATGAATATCACAGCATGGATCCCAAGCTGCTGGAACTGTCACACCTCTTTCCAGTGGGAATGGGAGAAACACTTTGCTGGGAGAGGTTTCCAGATGGTTTTCTCACTGCTGCAAACAACTGAGCCCCTGTCTGAGCAGCCTCACTGTGCCCAGAAATGCTGCCTCTCTTTGCACCCTTCACACCTCATGTCCCTGGGTCACTCAGAGGACTTGTTCCAGACCACAGCACTGCTCTGGCAGCATTTGCTGTCCCAAAGACAGTATTTATCCTGTTTTCCCTGGGCAGACTCAGCTGAAGGATAGTGAAGGTGGAACAGGGGACTGGTGTGAAGGAAACAATACAGAAATAAGGATGGCTGATTATCCACTCTCAGAATTCTTCCCGTCTGTGCGGAAGTACAGGAATAAATGTCTGCCTTTTGTGAGGTTTCATTCATGACTGTTCTATTTAATTCAGTGTTCCTGTGATCAACTTAATTTGTATCGAGAGAACAGACCCCTGGCAGGATTCAGGACTTCAATAACTGCATTGTCATTTTGATATCTCCATCTCTTACTCCTCATTTCCATTGTTTGCCTCTCTTCAAAGGCACAAAGCAGCAGAGTCCCAAAGGAGAAGATTTTTCACACACAGTTTCTGATATCAGTGCAGACGTTTAGCTGTGAGCAAATTAGAGCTGTGGTTATAAATTGCTGCTGGGGATGGGAAAAGATATGGAAGATGTCAGGAGATGGTTCCTTGCTGCCCTCAGGGCAGGGCTGATCCTGTTTTTCTGCATCCACAGAGACCCTGAGTCAGGGAAGGGAAACGGCCCAGGGAGCAGCTCAGCTCAGAGGAGCTGCAGAGTGATTCCCGTTCCTTTCCATGGCAATCACAACATCCTAAGGCTGTGAGCAGATCCCAGTGGAGCTGTGCATGAATTGTGTAGTGTTTGTGGGATGGAGCTGGTACCTACGGGGACAGGGGGTGTGGGAGCTGTCACCTCAGGCTGACAGACATTCCCACTCTTTTAGAACCCATTAGACACCATGGATTGTTCTGCACTCCCCTGCAGGACCAGGGCTCCCCTGGAAAAGCTCAGTCTCTGGGCAGACTTTCCTGGATGTTTCTTCCAGCCAGTGGGGGAGGAAGATCACCACAACAAGGAAAGAGTCTGAATAGATTTTTTTTTGAGAACTGTGACAATGCTCAGCATCCTGATGGCTGCAGCTGCAGGAGGGCAGGGTTAGATGGGATATTGGGAAGAAATTCCTTCCTGGGAGGGTGATGAGGCCCTGGGAGAGGTTGCCCAGAGCAGCTGTGGCTGCCCCTGGATCCCTGGTAGAGCTCAAGGCCAGGTTGGACGGGGCTTGGAGCAACCTGGGACAGTGGAAGGTGTCCCTGTCATGGCAGGGGTGGCATTGGATGGGCTTTAAGGTCCCTCTCAACTCCAACTATTCCATGATTCCACGATTCTGTTTCTCTTCATTGCCATTAGAAGAGGCATCAGTCTCATAGTAAGATCACCAGAACCAGGTAAAACACCAGGAGTGGACACATGAGGTAATCCATGTGCAGCTCCATCTGTGAGCCTTGGGGCAATCCCAGCCCCCAGGTCCTCAACAAAACCAGCAAAATTATTCCTATTTGTAAAATAATGCCAGAAAGAACTAATTCCACGTTAATAGCAAACACAGGGTGTTTATTCAAAGCTTTTCATCATCTGAACAAACACTAGGATGCTCCCCTCTGTGTGAGGAGCACTTCAGGCCCAGGGAGTGACTTGTTTGGACCAAACAGCACCACAGGGAGGACGTGAGCCCAGCCCCTCACACCACATCCCCTTCACTTCTTCCCCTCCCACTCTGATCCTCTGTGACTTTCAGATTTCTGCATAAACCAAAGGAAACTCTGGCACTCTTAATTAAGGCCAGCATTTACCCAAGGAATCCCCTCTCAGTCTGCACAGCTTTGCAGTTATTCTGCATAAGGAGCACATGGAGTGCTGGAATTAAGAGGCTGTAAAACTAATCCACACAGAACACTACAGAGACACATGCTGGGAATCCATCAGCCTGAAATTTATCTGGATAGCCTCAGCTGCAGGACTGAGAAGATGGAATTTAACAGAGCAATACTTAAAATTCAGTTTTCATCCAAAGAGCAAAGCACTTAACAAATTAATTGAGCTTAGCATCCATGTTGAGAGCTCAGCATTGGTAACATCATCACAGCAGAGAGGCTGGTTTATGAGGGGCTGAAGGGAGTACAGCAAGCCTGAACAGGCAAACCCCTGCTCCAGAGAGCTCCCAAGGTGACAAATGGTGCCTCTGCAGTCTCTGCACATCGTAACTCTGGCCTCATTCTTTTACCCAGACACTGCACCCAGTGCTGGCCAAGCTTTCCCAAGAAGCAACACATCTTCCTTAGGAAGGGCTGGGACAGCTTCTCATTTTTCTTGTCTGCTCATCAAAACAGAACACCCTGGGCACCACAAACCTTTTAAAAGCTTTTTTTTGTTTGTTTGTACCTCAAGCTGCAGGAAGCTCAGCACTTCTTCTCCCTCACAGATCTCCGTCTCTGCTGTTTTTTCCCCTCCCCTGCCAGATCCTGGTGGGAATGTGTGGCTGGATAGAAACTTCTTCTGCCCCCCCAAGCTGTTTAAAGCACTGCAGCACCAGTTTGATGGAACAATAATGTTCTGTTCCAATGAACAAGATTTATCCTTCCTTTAAGGAGAGCCTGACTTTGCTCAGTGAAAAACTGTTTGCAGTCACCCACAGCTCCCTTACAACCTGCAATCCACCGCTTACATCCCCCCTCCAGTCCCACAGGAGCCGAGCTGTTCGTCATTTTCTTTCTGGATACAGAAAGTACAAAATACCCTTCCAAAATAAAACCATCACATAAAGGATAAGAGAAAGAGATTGTGAAAACCCTGGAATCTGTTACCACTTAGTGATACTTGCGTAAGATTTGCCCCTTCAGAGATAAATATTGCACTCTGTGAATCCATTCTGTTCTATGGAATATTTATGGTGTGTTCTGCAAAGCATTCAGTATACAGAGGTAATTTCACTCTATACTGTACATTAAGGAACCATTAATATTCCAAAGGAGAAGGCTGGAAGTTGATAAATGGCAGCACTGAGGTCACTGTGGCTGCCCTTTCCTCTCCAGCTGTTTAATGATGTATTTGCTCCAGCTCTCCTTCTCACAACTGACAGGAATTGTTCAGAAGAGCTGGGATGGGAACAAGCACAAACACAATTTCAGGCCAGGAGGGTTTGGAGACTGAGAACTGAAACTCCAATAAGTGCAAATTGAGTGTCATCATGTGGCACAAAGACAAATTGGGATCCCCAATTCCTGCTGCAGCAGGGAACTCCCACAGGGGCCACTAATCCACTGGTGTGAACCAGAGCACTGAACAGGTCAGCAATTGTCCCACTCTGGCACAGGGGGAGCACAGGATCCCAATCCTGAGTCACAGAATCATGGAACAGTTTGGGGAGGGAGGGGGTTTGGAGGGACCTCAAAGCCCATCCAGTGCCACCCCTCCCAAGCCTTGTCCAGCCTGGGCTGGGAAGGGATTCTGTGGAGGATTCTGTGGAGCTGGGAAGGGGTTCTCTGGAGCAACCAGAACAAGAAAAGGGAGAAACACCTGTTGTTATAGAACTTCCCCAGCAATGGGCTCCCCTTCCCAGCAGGAGAGCAGGACCTGCCCTGGGGCTGCTGCTGTGCCCTCAGGTCCCGGTATCCAAGAGCTGCTTTCAGGACAGGTAAAAGAACCCAACACAGCACGAGCAGCAAAGGGAGGGTTCACAGGGGAGTTCCTGCTCACAAGATGCCCAGAGCACCTGTGGCTGCCCCTGGATCCCTGGAATGTCCAAGACCAGGTTGGACGGGGCTTGGAGCAGCCTGGAACAGTGGCAGGTATCCCTGCCATGGCAGGGGTGGCTCTGGGTGGGCTTTACGGTCCCTTCCTGACCCACAAGTCCCTGAATAACATCAGACTAAACATTCAAGCCCAAAGTGTTTTTCTTTTCTTTTTCCTCAGGTTCCTGAAGCCAGGTGGGCCACATCCCATTTTCCCTGTTTCCCCTTCCATGCAGCATCTGGAGATGTTTCTCTTCCACATCACTGCATAAAAAGCCAAGTGCACACAAACTGAGCCTTCAGAGCGTGGGGAGATGTTTATCAGAAATGTCACAAAGTTGGTTGTGGTTTGATGGGAGGGAGCGGCTCATCCTTGAGCCATGACTCAAGGCAGCTGCAGGAGATTCACAACAAGTTATTCAGCCAATGTGGAATCTGCCCTGATAAGAAACACCAAGTGACTGGAGCAGGATTTCTCTGTGTAAATTGAAATCAGGGCTGTGTAAAGCTGAATTAAACTTTTGTCACGAAGCTGCAGAGCTATCACTTGTATTCTTCCAGGATAAATTGGCAGCATCCACTGAGAGCAGCCTTGGAACAGTGCTTTGACTGCAGTAGCTGCTTTTAGAGTAACAGCAAAATGAGATGATTTGTTCTTCAAAATCCTAAAATGATACTAATTTACAGCACAAGAGAATGAACTGCACCATGCAGTGCTTAGGGAACTGCTCCACAAAACTGAATTTCTACTATAAAGCTGCTTTATTTTGATAATTGCCCCTCTGGAGGAATTCTGTTAATTGTTCCTCTCTCCTCCCCTGCCTTTAATTCCAATGTTCCCTCTCCAGCCCAGGGGAATGAAGCCAAAGAGTTTCCATCTCGAGTTTGGAAAGCTGGTCAGCTTTCATTAGGGCCTCAGTCACTTTTCATCAGCTCTTCCCAAAAAACTATTTAAAATAATTACCTGAGCTTCTCCTGGGCTTTGGGGTCAGTAGAAAGGTGATCAACTGAAGGCAGACCAAAGGACACTGCTCCTGTCAAAGCCTGGACACTTCCCAAGGTCTGAGCCAAGGAAATAACTCTGAGTTTCATAATCCCTGTCCCTGCCAGTTAAGAACCGACACAAAAACTCTTGCAAGGTTTATATGTGATTTCCAAGTGTCCTTCATGCTGCTGCTTCCTCTGACTTCGTCCTGGCTCTTACTCAGAATCACAGAATCATGGGATCGTTAAGTTTGGAAAAGACCTTTGAGGTCATTGAGTCCAACCATCACCATCACCACTGACCCATATCCCCAAGTGCCACATCCACAGGTTTTCTGAACACTTCCAGGGATGGGGATTCCACCACTGCCCTGGGCATTCCAAGGGTTTGCAACCTTTTCCATTACGAAACTTTCCCAGGATCCACCCTGAGCCTCCCCTGGCCCAGCCTGAGGCCGTTCCCTCTCCTCCTGTCCCTGTTCCCTGGGAGCAGAGCCCGATCCCCCTGGCTGTCCCCTCCTGTCAGGAGTTGTGCAGAGCCAGAAGGGCCCCTGAGCCTCCTTTTCTCCAGGCTGAGCCCCTTCCCAGCTCCCTCAGCTGCTCCTGGGGCTCCAGCCCCTTCCCCATTTCTCTAATCCATGGTAACGTCGTTCAGACCTGCCCAGACATCAGCTGATTTTAAATCTCCCTAGCACACCCTGAATCAGGGCTGAGGTGTTGGAAATGAAAAATGAGGCTGTGCTGACAATTCCACAGGGAAGGCAGCACAGTACAGAGCAGAGAGAAGAGCTCCATGAGCAGCAGAACAAGTTTCACAGACCAGTGGGGAAGTTGGAGCATTGCAGCACTGAAAGGCTCTGAAACCTCCTGCTCCAGCAGATGGGATGAGCTGATCAAACAGCTCCCAACAGCAGCCTCTTCTTCCCCTTCTCCCCTTGCTTCCAGACTGTTCCTCCCTCCCCTGCCTGAAACCAGCCCCAAATCTGAGGAGATCCACCACACCAGGTCAGCTGCAGTCCTGACCCAAAGGAACTGATCCATGGGACCTTTACTGGGCACCCCCAGAACTGGTCCCAGGGAAGGATGAATATCCCATTCCACAGGAATGAGCGTTGATCTCAGCTCAGGTGCTCCTGAAGTGGCTCCTCCTGGGACAGGGGCTGCTGGGACAGGTGGGACAAGGCCCTGAAAGGACACCAGAAGCCAGATCACCCATGGAAGCCATGAGGCCACTGCCCAACAGCTGCGATTGTAGTCCTCAAAAATTATTTTTATCTTTATGGAGAATGGGAGACTTAATCATAGAATCCAAGAATTACTGAGGATGGAAAAGCCCTCCAAGGCCATTGAGCCCACCCTGTGCGTGATCCCCACCTTGTCATCAGCCCAGAGCTCTGAATGCCACGTCCAGCCGTTCCTTGGACACCTCCAGGGATGGGGACTCTGCCTCTCCCTGGGCAGCCCCTGCCAAGGCCTGACCTCCCTTTCCAGGAAGAAATTCCCCCTTAGAAGAAATGAAGCAGATCCTGGGCGTGTTTGACAATAACATAGTGTTATTGTCTATGGGGAATGGAATGGCAAAACTCCTCTGAAATACTCTTTACAAATGAGGATGTGTGGGAATGATCAAATTTAGACTGGACTTAAGTTTCCCAAAGCTCTTCCCCTCATCACTGCACAGCCCTGAATCCCCAGGAGAAGTTTGTTCACTGAATTCGTCTGCAGCACAAACACACGAAAGAATCTCCATCCCCTCTTATGTTTCTGCCTCTTCTCCATGAAATCCTGCAGTAAAGGAAAACCACTCAGAAGCTCTTGGCCAGTGCAGGTCCAGGGAAATGGGATACCTGGGAATGTTCATTGCCCCATCAGCCAGAAGTGCCACCAGGAGGGGACAGGCCCAGGTGCCCCTCACTGTCCCTTGGAACCAGGCACCACACACAGAAAATACACATCCGTGCCCAACTTCCAGCAATTAAATTCCAGATCAAAAGAACCACAGCTGTGGATGTGCTTTGCTTATTACCAGCTCTCTGTGGTTGCCTGAAGGTCTATCCAACAATGTTGTCTTTAATGACTTTAATGAGAGAGAAAATTATCTGAGGAGTGTCAGCTCAGTGGGGCAAGGTCGTGATGGAAATGCTAGGTCTGAGATCATTAGTTCAGCAGTTAATAGTACATTATCTGAAGTTATTGGAGCTAAATGTAAACAGCTCCTGGAGCCCAACTGATGTCAGGAGTGAAGCTGGGGAAACAAATTAGGAGAGGCTCTGAACTGAGCTTGTGTTGGTTCTGCTCCCACCTTCTACAGAGGCAGCTCTTTGTTGGTCCGGAGAAGAAAAAATCTTGGTAGAGAGAAAATAAAAAGAAATTGAATCCACCACAGGCTTGTCTTCACCAAAATCCTCCCGACAATTCCTTACAATGAACTTCTTGAAGTGACTGAGTTTATCTAAAGCAAATTAAGATGAAGCAAATCAAGGCCACTTCAGCCCTTCAGGGGAGCCTGATGTTAATCTGCTCTTTTTGCTGTCCTGAGCCTCTGCTCCAGCTCAAGGAAGGCGAGATGGAGCAATTTAGCTCCATTTGCAATGAAAAGGGATTAAATTGCATTTACTACTGTAGTGGTTTAGTTCACCAATTCTGAATTTTCCCCAATTTCAATCAAATTTAAATTTTCCCAGCCAAATGCACCACTAAATGTGGTGGGTCTTCTCGTGCTGGTTAATCACCAGAGCACTCTCCTGCTGTAAAATAGGATCAACTAGGAGAAAAGCAATGCAGGCTCAAAACTTCAAGAAAAAAGACAGTTTATTAACAGTAACTAAAAGAAAGGAAAAAAAGGAAAAGAAAAAAAAAACCCACCAAAAACCCCTCAGACCCTTCTCCTCCCTCCACAAACCTTTCCTTCCCATTTGTCAATGTAAAGAAATAACACTCAACAATCCCAATCAGTCCATTCATTTTTGAAATAGTCTTTTCTCAATTCTCTCTCAGGGAGAGGAGTCCCTCTTGTTCGTGTTATGGAAAAGCTTCTCCACAAGAGGAAAGAAAAGTTCTCTTGTGTCTCCCAATGTCCCCACAAGCAACCCGCCCGGGGTCAAATT
>VWZP01006428.1:2585-139760 GCA_013396995.1 Dicaeum eximium | reverse complement strand
AATGAGGGTGGGGGGACAGGGGGAGCCGTCCCACAGCCGCCGGCTGGGCCGGGCCTGGGAAAGGGGCCGAGCCCCCCCCGGCCTGGCCCCAGGGAGCTCTTACCTCTGGGACACCCTGCCTGGAAAGAGAGAGCTCTTCCTCTTCCTCCTGAATTTCCACCTGGGATTTCAAGTGAGCCGCCTACAAATTCTTACCATTTCCGGGTAAGCCTCAAACCATGACAACTACCTCATCTCTGCTGTAGGTGAGTGCTGCCCACCGCCACCCAGCTCAGCTGACAGGCAATTAATTTGAGGCAGAGGTAATGTGATTCTGATTCTGGGCCACGAGTATTTGCTACGAGGATATAATTTGGTTTAATTAATCCCATTTAATTTTTCACTTGCCTTGGTGGGGCCTGCACTGTAAGAACAGCCCTTCCTTGTGTTCTCTTTGTGAGGATCAGAATTGCTGCTTGCTTCAGCTTGGAATTAGAAAGGGAACTGCATGAAAACTGGTGAAACCAAGGATTTTACTTCCCAAAGAAAATCCTTTCCTGAACTTTCCTGTGATGATATCTTGTGCATAAGCCAAGCACTGCATACATTGAAGATGACCAAAACCATCCTTGGAGATTCCAGCTCATCAGACATGCAGATTCCTATTGCAGGCTTCAGTTTTTCTCTCTTAGGAATAATTCTTGGGTTTTGTGCAGGTGCTTTGAACAGCTTTGCTGGTTTGTAGCAGACTGCATCTTTTAAATAAGCCTGGAGTCCCCATCCATTGCAAAAGCCCTGTAGGGAGCAGTCCCAAATCCACCAGAAATGCCTGAGGAGCTTGGCCAACTACTCAGGGCAGTGAGGAGAGCAAAGGCTCTGCTGCAGGCAGATGAATGAATTCAACACTTCAGGGGCTACAGCTGTCCTGCTTTGTCGAAACAGTGAAGTCTGGTCTTGGGAGACTGCGGTAAGAAGCTGTGGCTGCCCCCGGATCTCTGGAAGTGTCCAAGGCCAGCTTGAATGGGGTTTGGAGCATCCTGGGATAATGGAAGGTGTTCCTGCCTATGGCCTGGGCAAGGTGTTCATAGGATCATAGAAACATGGAATGGTTTGGGTGGGGAAGGGACCTTAAGGCCCATCCAGTGCCATCCCTGCCACAGGTGCCATGGCCTCCCCACCCTCGCAGGGAACAATTCCTTCCCAATATCCCATCCATCCCTGCCCTCTGGCTGTGGGAAGCTATTCCCTGTGTCCAGTCACTATTCTTAGGGATGCTTTTAGATCCACCTATGCTGATGGGAACCAATGGGGTGATTAGTGTACAAATCCTCTCCTGATCCAGATGAAAGGAAGGAGACACAGAACATGGCACCACCTCAAAGTCTTTCCCACACCTGGTACTGCCTGGGAGAGGAGGAAGAGTGGAAATAGGGAACATGCAACTCTGCAGATTTTCAGATACAGAGCAATTCAATTTATTGAAGGAGCTCAGAGCCTTCCCAGCTGGTCCCTTTTAGACTCTGTTTGCCTGGGGAAAGACAAACGTCCTGTTAACCACAAACAGCACAAACTGCAACCCTGTGATCTGAGCCATGACCCTGATTAAACAGCCAGGAAACCCTGGGAGACCTCCAGAGGCAGCATCAAATTCTTTGCCTTGGGGTGAAGGAGAAGGAAACAAGGAACAGATCTGTGCAGCCTCAAAAAGGACGAGGCATGTCCAGCACTCAGGCGGAGCATGTGCTGTGACAGGAGTGAGGAGTGTAATTACCAGGGCACCCAAATTCTCTGCTCCAGGCAGGACCTGATCAACAGATGGTTTGCAAAGAGCTCCCATTGCTCCTGGTGGTTCACACGGCATAATTAGCCAAGGAAATGTGAGCTGTGACAGGACTCTCACAGTCCCAGCAGCCCCAGACACAGCCAGTGACATTTCCTGATGCTGCAAACCTAAGTGCAAGAGAAAACTGCTCTGGAATGTGGAGTGGCACCAGGCTGGGGACCCAGCTGCTCGTTCCTGCCTGGGTGCTTCAAAAAACCACATCAAATGGGTATTGTGATAGATTAGGGGTCTCTTGTTCATCAAACCGAGGGTAACATTATAAGATTTGATAGGTGTTTAAATAAAGAGCCATTTTTGTGCAGCATAGTCAGCAGTAGTGTGACCGACGGTTTGTGCAACTAGACCACAAAGTTAAGTAAAAAGTATCCAACTGCAAGGATAGAAATAGCTGCCAACATTTGTGTATTGTGCTTTTGCAATTGTCTATTGTACCTTTGTAATCATGAACAGCAAGATTATTACAGCTCAGCAAAACACCGAGGAAGAAGAGGGGGCCTTCCTCAAACGACCACCAGAAGGCAGATTGAGACCCCCTGGCAACACACCACGCAAACGCAGAGTATTGGGCAAACCGCCAATAGAGACATTTGGAAACACATAAAACTGGGTGAACTGAGTGGGAGGGTGTTGGCCGTTGGCGAGATGAGCTCCCCGGTCAGACCCAGCGCTGTGTTTTTACTTGCTACTGCTTGCTCTAATTAATAAATTCTATAAATTGACAAAGGCTGAATCAAATTATTCGCGTCAATTTATAACAATTTGGTGCCGTGACTCGGATAAGGACCCCCCAGGGAGAAGACCCTCGCCGGGGAGGCGCCCCACTGCCTTGGCAGTGGCCCCGTGGAGGGCACTCCTTTTGGGACCCTTACACGACGAACCTAAATTCAGTAGCAAGTAAAAGAAAGCCGGCAACCCCTTAATCTTTGTGCACGAAGCCCAGACGCGAACACAGGACTGGGTAAGTATAACACCCAGTAACTGCGACTCAACTCGACACAGGAGGGGTGTCAACGAGGGGTTGAGGGTCGTCTGGTCGGGGTATCCCAGAGTGTGTGTGATTCCGGAGTGCAGTGTATGAGACGTCCCAGTGGGGACGAAGCGAGTGCGGACCCCTAAGTCGTGCGGTTCCCACACCCCGCGAGGGGCTGGGCCACAAACAGGGGGAAGCGTGAGCTTGTGTGTGTGTGAAGGCACTCCGGAAGGCGGGAGAGAGAAACAGTAAGCCCTCCAGCTCCTGCGTATAGAGACACTCTGGGATATGGGACAGAGGAAGAGCAAGACCTCTGACTCCCATGGGCAGGGAGGCCCACATACTCCCAAGGGGCAGGGAGGCCCGGAGAAGACTCCCACGGGCGAAGGGGCCCATGTAAAACTCCCACAAATTCCACCAGACAGTCCTTTAGGTTTAATGATAACATTTTGGAATGCCTATCCATCCAGAAAAGGGAGGGACAGGGCGAAAATGATACACTACTGTATGGAAGTCTGGGGTGGGAAACAAATAAGAAGTGACGACCTTTTTTAGCCAGTATTTGGAGCATTTGAGGATTGGATTTGCCAAGCCCTCAATATCTATGTTAATTCAAAGGAACCTTTCAATGCTGAGGAAAGCAAGTATGCAGCTCTCTGGATTGTGGAAGAAACCAGGGTGGGGTTATTTGCCCTTAAAACCAGAGAGAAAAAGAAAAAAGTTGAGAATAAGCTAGAATTACTTAACTCTCCTCCCACTCAGTCAATTTATAACAGGTAATGTGTTGGACACATCCACTTAAAAGCAATTTGCTTTACCTGTGGCAAGACAGGAGTTCCTGAGGTGAGAACTCCATGGAAAGCTGTACCGGGAATCGCAGAAAAATCCTGGGGTTTATTCATGGGAGCAAGACTAGGGAGAAAGAAGGAATTTGGAATTCCTCCCGGTGAGGGTGGGGAGGCCCTGGCACAGGGTGCCCAGAGAAGCTCTGGCTGCCCCTGGATCCCTGGAAGTGTTCAAGGCCAGGCTGGATGGGACTTGGAGCACCCTGTGTTTACCCCTGGAATTGCTGTATATTCCAGCAGCACTCTCTGCACACTGGCACAGGCATTTCAGAGGTGCTTTATGGTGGATATTTCACTGTCTCTTTCCTTTAGGTCAGGGACAGACGAAAATCATTCTAGAAAGCCCAGGGAATGATTAATGACCCAGCAGTGCTGAGCAGCCTCAGGTTGTCTTGACTTCTGTTTAAATTCCTGGGTTTCCCAGACATCCACAGACTTTCCCCTCTCAAGCCACTGCTCAAACTCATCAGAAACCAGGCTTCCTGTAAGCCCTGCTTTAAACTCAAACCCAGCTTTTTTTTTTCCTGATAGAGTTATCACACCGCTTGCTTTGCGTGATGCTGGCACTTCTCTGCTCAGTGCATTGATTCCATCCCAATCATTTCCTTGGGATCAGACAAAAGACAGGATTACTCAACCACATCTCTATTGATGAGTTCTCCTGAACAGCTTTTATTTCAACAAAATGAAGCTTCTAAAGAAAAACCCCACTATTGACAGTTTTCCTCCTGGCTTCTATGTCCTCACCTGGAGCGGGGCCAGCACTAAGTTTGGTCTGCATTTGAACCCATTTGAGGGGAAGGAGCCGCTCCAGTTTCCCCTCTCTGCAGTCCTAGTATCTTGGATCACCCATGTCCATGGTTCGCTTGCCATTATTCAGCTCCACTTCACAGAGCTCTGACTGGAATGCTGAGGCTGTACCTGCCTGGGCTCCTGTGGAGCACTTTAGGGCAAGCAGAACATCCTTGACAGAAGTTATTCCGTGTCTTTTTGCCTCAGGCATTGTCTGGCTCCAGCAATAACTGCAGGTTCTGCCATTTCATTACTGAAGAACTTTTGCTTCGCTGTTTTCAGGACATGAACTGTGAGGATTTCTCATCTCAGGAGTTTAATTACCTCTTTGATTGAAGCAAATGTTGCATCAAGTGGAGAGAGGGAGGTCAGGGTTGGAATGATCTCCTCATATCCAGATTAGAAGCGCAGCTCCTGTATCTGCCACTGGCTCATAATGAGGAATTTCAGATTCACAGCTTCAAAGTAATCTCCAAAAGGCAGCTGAACAGTTCCACTGTCACTATATAAAGATAAACTGTAACACCAAGCCCCGGCGTTGATTGACAGGGGCTTCTCCCAATCAGCTCCCTGAGGAAGTTGCGAGCATCCCACTGGCCAGATCCCAAAGGTGCTGGAGCTCAGACCAATGAGGGGATCCAAACCGGGTTTTTTGAATGCCCTTTATAAGGAAGGTTTCTTGGGGAATAAACTCGGTCTGTGCTGGAAGAACTTGAGGAGTGAGAGTCTCTGTCTTCTTTCTCTCCCCCTCCACCCCCACGTGTAATGTAATACATGGTGACCTCGGGCGTGATCAGAACTCAGCAAATAGAGCTTGCACGCAGAGCAAAGGAGGCACAAACAGAGTCACAGCTGGCTGGTGTGAACCAGCTGTGGTCTAGAACCAGTATACAGCCGAGATATAAGCAGCCTGGGAGCTGGGAACAGCATAGAAGCTGGTAGGGTGGACTTTGGGTGAAAAACCGGGACTCACTGATTAGACAGTGTTAAAAATCCCCTCGTCAGAGAGAGGAAAGTGTTACATGGCTTCAAACTCTGTGTTTGTGGACTAAAACAGCACTCGGGATCATGGCAGCCTGGATCTCAACACCAGAACACCCCATCCAGAAGATATGGATCTCTTTCTTTAAAAAACGGGGGAATTACTATAATGAACGGGCTTTGCGAGCCCTGCTCACGTAGTGTGAGACCCGTAAACTGGATTTATCCGAAGGGACCGCTTTAAACTCTTTTGTCTGCTTTAAATACCCTTTTGTGAGGGAATCGGACAATACATACTAACTACAGCCTGATGGCGAGGGCACAGCCAACGGGGTCACAAAGCCTTGGTAAAACAATTGGATTATGAGAAGAAAAGGGAGAAGGAAACCGGCACAGCCCCAGGGAGTGCGGAAACCCCGGCAGATGCCGGCTTTGTCCAAGGAGGCGACTGTGCAATCCTGCCTCATGGAGAGATGGCGGCTGCCATAATCTCGGCAAGCCCCGCGGCCCCGGCAGCTCCGAGGTGCCCCGTGACCTCCCCAGACTTCTGTAACACCATGCAGCCGCTTCGGGCCGGTATTTCACTGACCCGGGAGGGTGGGTGTACCGTGCTGCCCTGCTCCGGGGATCAAGCACCGGGGGCAGCCCGCGCCTTCACCCCGAGCCCGATGGCACCGGGGGCAGCCCGCGCCACCACCCCGAGCCCGAGCCCGATGGCACCGGGGGCAGCCCGCGCCACCACCCCGAGCCCGAGCCCGATGGCACCGGGGGGCAGCCCGCGCCCTCAGCCCGAGCCCGATGGCACCGGGGGGCAGCCCGCGCCACCACCCCGAGCCCGAGCCCGATGGCACCGGGGGGCAGCCCGCGCCCTCAGCCCGAGCCCGATGGCACCGGGGGGCAGCCCGCGCNCGATGGCACCGGCACTGCCCGTCCTGGGCGGGCCCGGCAGCGCGCCCCATCCGATGACGTCACAGCGCGTGGCCCCGCCCCCGAGCCAGCGTCCAATGGGTGGCCCCGCCCCGAGGCAGCCCCAGGGCGGGCCGGGAAGGTCCCCGGGGACAGCGCGGGGTCAGGGCGGGGACAGCGCGGGGACAGGGCGGGGACAGGCAGGAGCAGCGCGGGGACAGCGCGGGGACAGGCCGGGGACAGGCGGCCGCGGCCCCGTTCTGGCGCCGAGCATCACCTTCACGGGGATGCGGNCAGGCAGGAGCAGCGCGGGGAACAGCGCCGGGGACAGGCAGGAGCAGCGCCTGGGAAAAGCCTCTCGGAGGCTCCAGCTCGGCACGAGGCACTGCAGGGAGACAGGCGGGGCTGTGGTGCCACAAAGGCGGAAACTTCTTTTTGCCTGAAGAAATGGAACGGGACACACGGAGTAACTGCTTCGCAACAGCTGAAAGCAAGAGACGCCATCCAGCCAAGCGAGGAGCCAGCAGCTGCTTGCAAATCCGTGATAAAGAGGCAAATAGACACTACGATCTTTCCCTACGAAGCATTACCTCTTAATAAATCCCAGAAACTCTAAAAAACTGAAAACATTTGCAAAGGGCAAAGAGTTAATAATACGGTGTTTGTTGATTTTGTTTGCAATTGTTAAAGCTAAAACTAATAGCCTATGATTGTTGCTTCTGCTAAAGTTGTCCAAAAAATTCTGTTCTTTTGTCCTAAGCAAAGCCTACTCTGTCTCAAGGAAGCTCTACTATGTGTATTGACAATTCTTTTATTAATACTCATAGCAGTTATTGCATTGTTTCAAGATAAACAAGCAAAATGGAGAGAATATAATAGTTTTTTAACATCCTAGACCCACTGAAGTATAACCAATGGTGACTGGAAAATTTAACTGCCTATATATCTTTTGATTGTTCATAAGTTATTAATGTTTAAATTTTTTGTTCTGTACTAGATATTAACACATCTCTTCCAACCAAATCATTGGCCCTGATCAAGCCATGAACCTGGCTGGTAAAGAAAAATTAGCATACAAACTTTACAAAAGCTAAACCCTTTTTCCTTTGAGATAAATGAGAAAGCCTTGTCCGGAAGAGGTTTGTTCAAGTCCTCATAGTGAAAAAGAGACCTTTCAGCAACCCCCTACCTTATTAATACTGTTAAAATCCATGCTTTATTTCTATTTTTATTTATTATACAAAGAGAAAAGGCTCTGGAAAAGGCTGGAGTGAAGGTATGTCTTCTGAGTTTTAAGTAGTATCATGTTCTTACATTTTCTAATATATAACGGGATGAAATTCAAGGTAAAGGACACTGGACAGTATCCTGATGTTTCTTCAAGAGAACAATGGATCACAAAGGACCACCTACCTCATGGACAGTTAAAATAAGAACTTGAATTTTTCACAAAGTATTTTCCTGTTTATAAAGTGGTTTTCTGTTTACAGATTGTTTTCTGGTAGTTGGGTTTATTCTCCAGAGGATAAAAGGGTTATAGATTGTTTTGTTTTTTTTAAAAGTTGGGTTTCTTATATAAAGGTTAACTGGGTTAAAAGTTGAATGGCTTTCGTTTTCTGAGATAAGTTGTAACTTGTAACCAATAACCATTTTTGCCTGTGGCCTGAGTTCTCCCGTAACAGACCCTGGACACGAATGCTGCAGCTTCTGTGCAAATTTGGCCCGTGTTGACTTCTGTTGTCCCGTTTGCAAAGGGCCCTTGCAGATGGGTGACAGAGAACAAATTACAAATTTTATAAAGCAACGAAAGGTGATATGTTGCCCTACAAAGATAAGCTGTAACACCAAGCCCCGGCGTTGATTGACAGGGGCTTCTCCCAATCAGCTCCCTGAGGAAGTTGCGAGCATCCCACTGGCCAGATCCCAAAGGTGCTGGAGCTCAGACCAATGAGGGGATCCAAACCGGGTTTTTTGAATGCCCTTTATAAGGAGAGGTTCTGGGGAAATGAACTCTGTGCTGCATGAACTTGGGGAGTGAGAGTCTCTGTCTCCTTGCTTCTCTCCCTCTGCCACGTGTAACGTAATATTCCAGAATGGAGATTTGACTTTGTTGTTCTGCATTTGGCACCATGCCCCTTTTTTCTCTCCTTTTTGAGCTGTTTGATACTCTCTGTGTTCCTTGTGCTCTGGAAACTCTGCTTCAGAGCTTTGGGAGCTGCAGTTGGATTATGAATGTGATTAGACGAGCCAGAGGAGCTGGTTTCTCTCTGCTTAGTCTTGAACTCGGCTCAGCTTCCCTATAAAGGGTTACAAAGAGCTCCCCAGGTCAGGGGAAACAGTTTGGTGCCATTATTTATTTATTTATTGTCCCACTGTCCCAGCCCTGCCACGTTCCCCATAACACCAAATCTNGCGGGGACAGGCAGGAGCAGCGCGGGGACAGGGCGCGGAAGGAGCGGGGACAGGCAGGAGCAGCGCGGGGAACAGCGCCGGGGACAGGCAGGAGCAGCGCCTGGGAAAAGCCTCTCGGAGGCTCCAGCTCGGCACGAGGCACTGCAGGGAGACAGGCGGGGCTGTGGTGCCACAAAGGCGGAAACTTCTTTTTGCCTGAAGAAATGGAACGGGACACACGGAGTAACTGCTTCGCAACAGCTGAAAGCAAGAGACGCCATCCAGCCAAGCGAGGAGCCAGCAGCTGCTTGCAAATCCGTGATAAAGAGGCAAATAGACACTACGATCTTTCCCTACGAAGCATTACCTCTTAATAAATCCCAGAAACTCTAAAAAACTGAAAACATTTGCAAAGGGCAAAGAGTTAATAATACGGTGTTTGTTGATTTTGTTTGCAATTGTTAAAGCTAAAACTAATAGCCTATGATTGTTGCTTCTGCTAAAGTTGTCCAAAAAATTCTGTTCTTTTGTCCTAAGCAAAGCCTACTCTGTCTCAAGGAAGCTCTACTAGTGTCTTGACAATTCTTTTATTAATACTCATAGCAGTTATTGCATTGTTTCAAGATAAACAAGCAAAATGGAGAGAATATAATAGTTTTTTAACATCCTAGACCCACTGAAGTATAACCAATGGTGACTGGAAAATTTAACTGCCTATATATCTTTTGATTGTTCATAAGTTATTAATGTTTAAATTTTTTGTTCTGTACTAGATATTAACACATCTCTTCCAACCAAATCATTGGCCCTGATCAAGCCATGAACCTGGCTGGTAAAGAAAAATTAGCATACAAACTTTACAAAAGCTAAACCCTTTTTCCTTTGAGATAAATGAGAAAGCCTTGTCCGGAAGAGGTTTGTTCAAGTCCTCATAGTGAAAAAGAGACCTTTCAGCAACCCCCTACCTTATTAATACTGTTAAAATCCATGCTTTATTTCTATTTTTATTTATTATACAAAGAGAAAAGGCTCTGGAAAAGGCTGGAGTGAAGGTATGTCTTCTGAGTTTTAAGTAGTATCATGTTCTTACATTTTCTAATATATAACAGGATGAAATTCAAGGTAAAGGACACTGGACAGTATCCTGATGTTTCTTCAAGAGAACAATGGATCACAAAGGACCACCTACCTCATGGACAGTTAAAATAAGAACTTGAATTTTTCACAAAGTATTTTCCTGTTTATAAAGTGGTTTTCTGTTTACAGATTGTTTTCTGGTAGTTGGGTTTATTCTCCAGAGGATAAAAGGGTTATAGATTGTTTTGTTTTTTTTAAAAGTTGGGTTTCTTATATAAAGGTTAACTGGGTTAAAAGTTGAATGGCTTTCGTTTTCTGAGATAAGTTGTAACTTGTAACCAATAACCATTTTTGCCTGTGGCCTGAGTTCTCCCGTAACAGACCCTGGACACGAATGCTGCAGCTTCTGTGCAAATTTGGCCCGTGTTGACTTCTGTTGTCCCGTTTGCAAAGGGCCCTTGCAGATGGGTGACAGAGAACAAATTACAAATTTTATAAAGCAACGAAAGGTGATATGTTGCCCTACAAAGATAAGCTGTAACACCAAGCCCCGGCGTTGATTGACAGGGGCTTCTCCCAATCAGCTCCCTGAGGAAGTTGCGAGCATCCCACTGGCCAGATCCCAAAGGTGCTGGAGCTCAGACCAATGAGGGGATCCAAACCGGGTCTTTTGAATGCCCTTTATAAGGAGAGGTTCTGGGGAAATGAACTCTGTGCTGCATGAACTTGGGGAGTGAGAGTCTCTGTCTCCTTGCTTCTCTCCCTCTGCCACGTGTAACGTAATATTCCAGAATGGAGATTTGACTTTGTTGTTCTGCATTTGGCACCATGCCCCTTTTTTCTCTCCTTTTTGAGCTGTTTGATACTCTCTGTGTTCCTTGTGCTCTGGAAACTCTGCTTCAGAGCTTTGGGAGCTGCAGTTGGATTATGAATGTGATTAGACGAGCCAGAGGAGCTGGTTTCTCTCTGCTTAGTCTTGAACTCGGCTCAGCTTCCCTATAAAGGGTTACAAAGAGCTCCCCAGGTCAGGGGAAACAGATTGGTGCCATTATTTATTTATTTATTGTCCCACTGTCCCAGCCCTGCCACGTTCCCCATAACACCAAATCTACCCCACCCCCCTGGAGCAAAGGGGCAGTGGGGATAAAATTCCCTAAGAAATGTTGCAACAAAAAAAAGGGAAGAAACTTCAGACATTGCTTGGAGCTGGAAAATTTCTATGTAAACCTCTGGTGTGGTGAACCAGGAAAAGGCTGGACACTGGGAAACCAGGCCTTAGTCCATGACTTGGTGTGTCCAAAGTTGAAGTGCTGGAAGGTACAGCTTTTCAGCCCTGGAGACAGAAATCCTGGAAGATACCTGAGCTCCGACCTCAGTGCAAACTCATGCTAACCTCTACATCTACTGCCAGAGCTCCCTACAACTTGAAAATCAGAGAGGAAAAGTTCAGCAACAAAATCTGCCCCATGGTTCTCATCTTTAAAATTTTTGAACCAGGTCCTTCAGAGCTCTAAATTTTCTTAGTGAGAATTCAACTCCTGAGTGCTTGAGGCTGGGAATCCAACAACTGAAGGTACTTACAACATGCATAAAAGTAGGAATTTACTAACTAAAGTCTGCTTTGGACCATAACTCTGAAGTTTGGGTGCTCTGAAGATCAAACTGTTCAATAAGAGACATCCTGGAGGATGGGGATTTCTTTTTCTGAAGTTTCTTCAAGCATTTAATGGACAGAATTCCCCTCCACAAACACCCAGATTTCCTTGTGTTCCTACTCCATTGCAGCAGGATTTCACCAGCTCCTCTCAAGAGTAAAACATTAATTTCATTACCTTTTAGGAGGAATTCAGCTCTTCCAAGGAATGTTTTGTCCCATGCCCAGCCCCTCCCTTGTGAGGGCCTCTCTCCTTCCAGGCTGATTTCTTGAGTGGAAAAACACAGCTGAAAAAGGCACCTCAGCCCAGCCTTTGCAATGTCCTCCAGGAGAATGCAGAGGCTCCTGCCAGCCTTAAAGCCCCTGCACATCTTCATGGCAGCGAGTATGGAATCAGAAAATGGAATCTCAGACTGGTTTTGGTTGGAAGGGACCTTAAAGCCCATCCAGAGCCACCCCTGCCACGACAGGGACACCTTCCACTGTCCCAGACTGCTCCAAGCCCTGTCCAACCTGGCCTTGGGCACTGCCAGGGATCCAGGGGCAGCCACAGCTGCTCTGGGCACCCTGTGCCAGGGCCTGCCCAACCTCAGGAACCCCAACAGGGAACAATTCCTTCCCAATATCCCATCCAGCCCTGCCCTCTGGCAGTGGAAGCCATTCCCTGTGTCCTGTCCCTCCATCCCTTGTCCCCAGTCCCTCTCCAGCTCTCCTGGAGCCCCTTTAGGCCCTGGAAGGGCCTCTGGGGTCTCTCTGGAGCTTCTCTTCTGCAGGTGAACATCTCCAGGTCTCCCAGCCTGGCTCCAGAGGGGCTCCAGCCCTGGGATTATCTCCGTGGCCTCCTCTGGAGCTGTTGGAACAGGTCCATGCATGTGCTGAGGGTCCCAGACCTGGAGTGAGCTCTGCTGCTGGGGTCTCATGAGGCCACAGGGGGACAATCTCCTCTCTCAATCTGTTCCCACTCCCTTTGGGTGTAGCCCAGGGTGTTTGGCCTCCTGAGCTGGCAGTTCACCATGTTGGCCCATGTCCCTTTCTCTTCTCCCATTATTCTGTGTGGGCAGGACGGGACATCCTGCCTGGCCAAGAGGACAAACAGGAGCCAAATCCTGCCTGAACAAAGCAAAGCAGGTTGTGACAATGCCAGAGCTCCAGCCCCAGCCCAAATCCAGCCTGAATTCTCCAGATTACGCTTCCTCCATCAACCTGCTCCTCCCGCAAAGGCTGGGCAGGATCCCTGGCAGGATCCTGCAGGATGTCACCCAGGGGTACCACAGCTGCCACCTCTGTGCCACACTGGCTCCAAAGAGGAGCCACCAGAGCCACAGTTGCCACCAGAGCTGCAGACAGATAAAAGATCTGGCTGCCACCACAGAAGCTGCTCTGGGTTCAGCTGAGGTGGGGTAGGAGCTTCCCAGCTCTGCCATCAGCTGGCATCACTGATAAGATTCTTGCTGTCTAACCTGGTTCTGTCAGAACAGCTTTAAAAAATTCAACAAACAAAACCCTACTTTTAGCAATGTTTTAAGCTAATCCAGATATTTTTGATAGAACTGGGCTAGGGAGCAATTCCAACTGTCACAGCAGGAGCAGGGCTGGCCCTTGGCCAGGGACAGGGCTGTGGGCAGGTGGAGCAGGACACGGAGCTGAAACTTTTCCTTGAGGAGCTGGGGGTGGCCTGGCAGGACGGGGCTGGGCCAGCCCGGGTGCCCAGAAGGCTGCAAAGCTGTTCCACAGGCAGAGCCACACCAAGACTGAGCCTGAACTGAGTGCACAACATGACAGAGTGATGAAACCTCTACAGGTCACACCTTGCTTTGTTCCCCAAGCCCGTGCCTGAGTGGGCTTGGCCAGCCAGGAATCCCAGCTGTCCCAGGGATGTGGGCCCAGGAGCAGGGGCTAAGGGATGAGTGTGGTGTGACAGGGCACTGAACTGTGCCACAAACACCGCTCCAGCGCTGTTTGTGTGACATTGTCAGGCTGACAGCAGCATTCTGGTGATGATGCACCCTGGGCTAATGGGGCTGAATAATTCAATGTTTCAGTGATACCACACAAGAGTTCAGGCAGAGCAGCAAATACTGCCTCAGACACAACCCCCAGGTCTGCTCAGGAACCTGCATCTGTGTGATCACAGAATCATGGAATCAGGGAATTTTTAAGACTGGAAAAGACCTTTAAGATCATCAAACCCAACCATCAAGCTGATGTGATGTTCCTTGAGCAGCCCAGCTGTTCCCACCACTGTGATAATAAAGAGTTCAGCTGTAGTGAGAGGAATCCTTGACCCAATGAAGTATATCCTAAGTTTAGGTAGGCGTATATAGCAGAGGGACCGTGAAGCCAACACCAAAGAAGGCGTCAGGCATCTGCTCTTTATTGTTCATCAGTAAAACCTTTTAAACTCTTGATCTCACATGCATTCCACCTGTGTGTCCTCTCTACCCTTTGGGGTTGGTCAGTGCCCCTCAGCACTCCCTGTCCCATTACCTTCAATTCTAGTCACCTGTCTGACACAGCTGTAGCCCATAAGGGATGAGGCTCAGCCACAGCCCCACTCCCAATTACCACAAACTGTGTGCCTACAACAGAAGTAAATGAGTGAGGACATAATTCCCTGTGTGCAGGTGAGGTCCTGGAACACAGAGACTTCAAGGAGCAGATTTCTGGCTGTGCATTAATTAGAAGTGGGGACAAGTTTTTTATGTAGGTGCCAATCTCACCTCATCTGTGGACACTTCCAGTCAGTGGAAAGTCAAAGCAGTGCACAACCATCCACAAATCCCCCAGGGACTTCTAACTAACAACACCCCTCCTTTCCGACCAGCTGTTGGACACCTCTGGACCACCAGCTCTGGTCACAGCAGTGACCTTACTGTTATGGGTGATTAAGAGCAAATTCGTTTTTTGTTGAAATAAAAATGTTAAGATACTGATNCTAATCAAGCAGGCTATCGGTCCATCTAGACCATTATCAGGTTCTGGGAAACCAGGGATGAATTTTTAACTAACTTCATCAACAGCTCGTGAAAGAAGAAACATCACAGCCAGGAAACCCTTCCCATCTGAGCATGGACCAAGAAAAGAAACAACTGAGTATGAACAGAACAGAGCAATTTCTGCCCGGGGCTGTAAAAACTGTATAAAAGAAGGGACATGGGGAAGGCAAGGTGTGACACTGGGGAGAACCTGTCGCGGTAGAGGGCAGCTTTAGTGTCACCCAGAGCTGGCTCTGTATCTCGGTGTTATTCGTGGCTGTCACTCTGTCGCGAAATAAATAATATTATTTTTATTAATTATCAATTCGGTTTTATTGGCCTATTCATTTATAACATTACCATGGCATTGCTGGACTTGGATAAATTAATTTTGGCTCAGCCCTGAGCACGCCTGTGCCTCTATCTCACAGACAAGAATTTCTGTGCTCCTGCAGCAGCTCCTCCAGCCACTCCACCAGCCCCAGTTTAGCCCAGTGTTAGTCCCACCGGGAGTCAGGGCTTTTGAGTGGATTAGCAACAGAGCTCTGCAGCTGCCTGGGGATAACAGAGGTTAACAGGTTAACAGTGTCTCTAGAGCTCTGTACCTTAAAAGCTCCTGCAGCGCTTCAGAGAGAGCAGGCTGGGGGGGCTCTCTCCAGGCTTCCTCCTACATTTCCATGCAAACAGATTTGTTTATCCTTTGTAAACACAGACAAATCCAGCAAAAATTGGCCTTCTTGACTCGAGGAAGTAATTTGGTGTTGCAGCAATTGTTAGACACGGTGGCACCATCTGCCATACTCACATGACTGTAATTCGCCAGACACTGCATCACCTCGCTGTTTCCAATTATCCTTTTCCTCTGAACAAAGCCTGTATTTAACACAATGGTGGTACATGCAAGGGAAAGGAGGAATAATAATCACTGTTTACCATTATCCAGCAATACATTATTCATGCTTCCCTCTCTTAGCAAAATCTTCCTTAATATCAAGTGGTACATACTGGAGGGGAATGGCAGAGCCCCTGGGATTCCAGACGACTTTGCACTGCTGTCGTTAGCATAGGCTCTCAGATTAATCAGGATATTCATAATTTCACTGCAAGGACTTCTTGGGGAGCAGGTGCAGTTTCATCTGGAGTGGGAGCACAGCACCAGGACCAGCTCCTTCGGCAGTGGCAGAGTGACCTGGTCCCCACTGCCACAGACCCTGAAAACCCAGGCAGGGGCACAGTAGTGCCAGGGCATGCCGAGGGCTTGGCACATTCCAGGGTTGGCTGCAATGATCTCCCTCAGGTCAGGTCCAGAGCCCACATTACAATATCAGGGTTTCTCAAGGATCACACACACTCCAGGCAGAGCTCCAGCTGCTGGGATGGGATTGTTCAACTGCCACGTCACAGCCTGGAGGCCTCCAAGCAGCCGTGGAACAGCTCTGCACCAACAGCAGTAAAGAAGTCATCAGTTTTTGGGCGCCAAAAACCAAACCAAAGCAGGCAGGGAGCTGGGCAGAAGATTCCTCCAGCCAAGTGCTGCCTCTGTCAGGCTATTTTAGCCATGAGAAAGAGATCTAACAGAACTTATGTGGATTGCTCACACAGAGACACAATGCTGGGGCCAAAAAATGTCTTGGCTGGAAATGAAAGACCCACTGAATTGAGATGAAAGCCAGAAAATTTGTAGGGTGAAAGAAGACCAAGATATTAATAAAATATACTAATAAAAAACTGGAAAGATGGCTCTTGTGCCCAGAGAGGTTGTGGACTCCACATCCATGGAAGTGTCTAAGGCCAGGTTGGATGGGGCATGGAGCATCCTGGGACAGTGGAAGGTGTCCCTGCCATGGCAGGGGTGGCACTGGATGGGCTTTAAGGTCCCTTCCCAGGCAAACCACATGACTGTCAGAAGGGACCAAGGGAAGTGGAGCATTCCAGGTTTTGTGACTCTCCAGCTAAGGACAAACAGCCTTCCCAGCCGAGACATTTCAGTGCTATTCCCTAAGGAGCCAGAGGGATTTCTGCTGTTTCCAGCTGAAAAAGCAGAAAGTTGTTCAGTTGTTCAGTTGTTCAGCTGTTCCAGCTGAAACAGGAATTGTATGGTGTGAAAAAGGAACCTCACTTTTTAAATTTTAAAAAGATTTATTAAAAACCTTATTAAAAATTAGAACAGAATGTTATAAATGAGTAGTCCAATATAGCCAAATTGATAATTAATAAAAATAATAGGATTTATTTTGCAACCGCGTGACAGTCACGGGTAGCCCCGAGAAACAGAGCTGGCTCTGGGTGACATCCAGCTTGCCCTCTATCGTGACAAGCTGCCCTCAATGTCACATTTTGCCTTCCCCATGTCCCTGATTTTATACAGTTTTTACAGCCCCGGGCAGAAATTGCTCGGTTCTGTTCATATTCAGTTGTTTCTTTTCTTGGTCCATGTTGGGATGGGAAGGGTTTCCTGGCTGTGATGTTTCTTCTTTCACGAGCTGGTCGCTGGTGATGAGGGTGGTTGAGATTCATCTCTGGTTTCCCCGGAATCCGATAATGGTCGAGATGGAGCGATATTCTGCTTAATTAGCTTCCCTCGTTATTGATTAAATTTTACAGGAAAAGACATACATAATTCAACCCCCCTTTTGTATCATCTGCGCTCCTTTGTCTAACTCCAGAGCCAGCCTTTGGGTATCACGAGATGGTATCACCTGTCCCTGTTTTAGTGAGTTGTTAGTTTGCTGGAGCCAGGGGCTTTTCTTTTGCTAATCCCTTCTCCCCCACTTTGCATCAGGATCCCGGGAAAAACATCCCCAGCCAGAGTTTTGAGGTTTTTTTTGGTGTTTGGTTTGTGGGGTTTTTTTGGGGTTTTTTTTTTTTTTTGGTGGGGGGGGGTTGTTTCTGTATGGCCATCAACATCTTAATATTTTTATTTCAACAAAAACTGAATTTGCTTTAATCACCCATAACAAGAAGACTGAATAAAGAAAATGAAACACCGTACCAGGAACAAGGTATTCCCCACCATGTGCTCAACCTCAAAATGGATCTTCTGCCCTTTAAATCATTTTGCCCCTCCCCAGGTTCTGTCCATCGACTCTTTCTTTGCTGTCCAGTGGTGGAGATCACTTCCTGATGTCTTGACTGGAGGTCAGGTGTTGCCATAGTAACAAGTCAACCCTCCCTAATGCCCCAGCTTCCCCAGCTTCCCGGCCATCTCATAGGAGCAAAAGGAAGAAAAGGAAACATATCTATAAAACTTCTCTTACATAGTGTTTACCCTCTAATTGTGAGAGTCAACTATTCAATACTCATTTTTCAGATGTGGGAAGGACAGTGGAGGACACAGTGCTCTGCCATGGCCCTCACACCTTCACCTGCCATGCTCCAGTGACTCCTCCATTAAATCTTAAAGGACTTCTGCATAAAACAGAAGGGCAAAGACTTAAAGTTTAATGATTGTGACCTTTCAGAGCCAAACAAATTCAACAGCCAAAGGAAAACTTCCAGTACCTCCTCGGTCCTAGGAACTCTCCAGGCTTCCTTAGTCCTTGGAAAAGGTCCCAGGGCAGGTTTTCCTCTGTGTTTATTCTTGCAAATAGCAAAGGCAGCTGTTTGCAATGACAAAAATCCACCGTCTAAAGGATCTGGAAAAGATCCTTTAATAAACATGTTCAGCCAGAATGACCCAACCCCAGGGACAATGCCTCCAGCTGCTCCAACATCCGTATCACAAATCTAAATGCAGGAAAAACAGAAACACAAGGAAATGCAGATTGGTCCTGCCTGTCCTACCAAGCCTTGCTCAGCTGATTCTGGGGTGAGTAAAGAGGAAGAATGGTCTTTGGTTCAGAGCAAAGCTGGCACATCCTAAAGGGTCTTCCTTAGCTGGAAGTGCTGGGTGTCAAGTAGAATTCCAGACAGTGGAAATAAGGCCTGCATCCTCCTGGGCCAATTCTGTCTCTGTTTCATCACCAGAAAAATTCTGATCTTAAAATGAAACTGAGAGAGATGCTTTAAACATTCAGCTGTTCCTAATCTCCATCCCTTAGACTGCTCTGGAAAACTCAATCTTGGTTGTTTGAAATTCCACCTTGTAAACATACAATTTATTGAGGCTTTATTAAATGCAATCTATGCTTCATTCACAGATTCGCAAACCCATTACAAGTTGCAAATGATCTTTTATTGATTTTTCCCTTTATAGATTTGTTGTTATTTACTTTGTTTACCTGGGAGCTAAAGGCCTGCTGGACAGAAGGCTCATTTACTGCAAGTTGAATGAAAATAAGTCCAGCAGTAGCTGCTTAATTGTTTTAATTAATTTAATTGGGAACGTGTCTTTGATTTGCAGAAAGGGAGTGATTTAATTGCATTGCACCTAATTAGCAGCAGTTTTGATTACTGGGAGCTTCAAGTGGCACCAACCTGTAGCAAACAGAGCCTTGAGTGAATATTTTGCCAAACATCACGGGAGGAGACAGGTTGATGTTGGGGAAAACAGACAAACAAGGGATGGAGAAGGACAGGAAAACTCTCCCAAGGAGGAGCACCTGAGTCTGAAGGAGGGGGGAGGATCCACGAGCTCCGGGTGTGGAGGTCAAGTTCAATCCTTTGGATCACAGAATCATCACCACTGGAAGAGACCTTCAAGTTCACCTGGTCCCACCATCAGTGCAGCAGCACTATAATCCAAGTAAAGCACTACATTCCCAAGGGCCATATCCAGACTCCTGTGGAAAACCTCCAGAGAGTTGTCTTCTCTGCAGCATAAGCTGGTATCATTCACCAGCTGGCAGAGCTGTTCAATCCACAGCTCAGATGATTCTGAGAGAAGGAAGCCACTGGCAAAAAGGCCAAACGTGTCACAGGGAATGTCGTCAAGGTTGCATTATTTGGAAGGGACGTTGCCTGGCTGCTATCACTGGAGAATCTCTTCTGGGAAGGAAAACATCATTACTGCAGTATTGAATTGCATGGAGAGATTTATGATCTAATTTAAAGATGCAGGAATTTATTTGTTAATTATAATAAACAGCAAGTTCATTACACTCCAGCCTCCAAAGCAGCAGTGTCTCGTAGACATGGAATAAAATACTGATTTTATTCACTTTCAGGGCAGAAGTTCATCAGGGAGGTGCCAAGAACTGAGAACAAAACCACCACTCCCCCTCTGCCATAAAATGTCTTTCAGTGGAAACAAACACATGGGGAAAGGGGCTCTTCCTTTGGAAGGCCCACCTAGTTCCTGGGACACAAGGGGTTGAACTACACAAGGGGTTCTAAGATTTTGTTTTATTTCTCATTATGTTACTCTGATTTATTGCCCAGTAAATTAAACTCACTTCCCCAAGCTGGGTCTGTTTTGCTCAAGGCAGCAACTGTTGGGTGATCTCTCCTTGTCCTTATCCCTACCCAGAGCCTTTCATCCCATTTCCTCTGCCCTGTCCAGCTGGGAAGGGCAGGGACAGAGCAGATTTGGGAGCACCTGGAATCCAGCCAGGGCCAACCCACCAGGGCCTGAGCACTCCAAGGGAATTTTTGAGTGTGAATATGACCAAAATTTGTGAGGAACAGGTTCACATTTCCCTACTTGCTATTCCTCCATGGCTTTTCCAGGGCAATGACACACTGAGAAGCCTTTCCAGGGACTTCACTTGGCTGCTTTTTTGTGGTAACACCCTGATCTTTCTCAGCACGTAAACCATTTTAATTACATTTATATTTGGTTTTGTATTTGTATTTATTTATATTTATGCATATACATTTCAGTTCTTCCTTGGAATATAGACTTAGCCTTGAAATGTAAATCCTTTCATTTACCTGCTTTTATTCCTTTGGATGTTGCCTGTTAACAGCCTGTTTTCCTGTGACCAGGAATATTCATTGGAAAGTGGCATTGGCCTCTTCCTTCAGTATGAATGGAAAGGTTTAGGAGCTGGCTCATTCTGGAGATCCTCTCCTTCAGCATCTGATGCTTGGCAATGGTTCATTATTAAAAGGACGTGTCCATGTCAGGACAGCTTTTGCTGTTGACTTGTGCAATTTGCTGATTTTATCTGCAAATTCCAATTTCATGTTTCCTCTGATACAGGGGATGGGCTCCCCATGACACCCTGGTGAAAATCAAATAAGTGTTTGAAGGAATTCAGTGGAAAAAAAAGAGAGAAAAAGAAAATATCCCAATCAGATGCTGAAAAAAAGGAAACCTCTCCCAAAAGCACAAATCTTACTTGGCAGAATGAATTCAGTTCCACAGGGAAAGAATTTTATCTCTCCCATATTTTTCTGGTCTTCTTTGCAGTTTTTCGGTCCCCTGGAGTACAAGACTGAGTGGTGACAAGTGAGTCCCTGACTTAATTTCAGGCCATTTCTGGCTGGTTTTCCACTGGGAAAACCTGGAGAAACATCAGCTAGAGGAATTTACATCTGACCAACTTGAATGCTTTTCAGCCTTCACAGAGACATGGACTCGCTAGGGTCAGGGCCTTTTTCCTCCCCATTTCCTCTTTTTCCTGGCTCCAGTCTTGCCACAGAGCTGGCACCATTCCCAGCACAATGAACCAGATCAGCTTGTGGCATAACAAGAGATCATGGAATTACAGAATCCCAGAGTGCTTTGGGTTGGAAAGGACTTCAAGAATCCAGCCCCTGCCATGGGCAGGGACACCTTCCACTGTCCCGGGTTGCTCCAAGCCCTGTCCATCCTGGCCTTGGACATTTACAGGGATCCAGGGGCAGCCACAACCTGTGTCAGTGTCCCTCCACCTTGATGGGAGAAGTGAAGGCAGGAGCTTCCCTTTCTCTGCAGGAATGGACAGGGATTTGTTTCTCCCTCCCTTCCTTACTCACATGGACTTTGCCTCTGCCCTGAGCTGGAACAGTCCCCAGGCACTGAGTGCAATTTCCCCCACTCCTACCACTCAATATCACTCAGGTTCTGCAGCTTAGAAAGTGTTGTCCCTAAAAAGGGAAACCTCATACTGCATCTCCTCCAAAAATTTTACCCCAACTTTCTTAAGAAATTAAGGCAAACAAACCCCAGCTTTCTTTGGGAGTCAAAACTGCTGTCCTTCTTTCCAGTATTTTACTTGCTTCTAAAATGCTCCAAAACTTCCAAATATTTTTATTCTATTTTCAGTAAAATGCTATTTTTTAATTAGCACAATTTCCCTGTAAGAAGAACAGGCTCTCGCTGCTGAATATAGAGGGTGGATCCACCATCTGGACAACAGACTGGATCCACAGAAAACAGAAGCAGAACAATCTGATGTCATTGTTCTTCAAAGCATCAGAATTTTTCTTCACAATTTTACAACTTGGGGAGATTTCAGACTGGACAGAGGGAGGCTTGATGTTGAAAATTCCCTGTTCTGCAACCCAGGATGGGGTTTTTAACAGGCTTGAATGACTGTGGAATACACACAGGGAGAGCTTTGCTTTAAAGGCAGAGTTGGGTTTTGTAGAGATTTCCAGGAGGGTGCTCAGGGCTCTGATGGAGCAGCCACAGCTTCTCTGGACAGCCTGTGCCAGGGCCTCCCTGCCCTCACAGGGAAGAATTTATTCACAATATCACAGCAAAAGCTGCCCTCTGGCAATTGGAATCCATTGTCCCTTGTCCTTTCACTACCACTTTTTTAGCAGCCTCCCTTAGGTACTGGAAGGCCACAACGAGCTCTCCCAAAGCCTCAGTTCTCCATGATATGTTATAATAGATCTATTAATTATAACTATATTAAATAGATATTCTTTATCTGCCTCAGGGGCAGATTAATGCTGTGAGATGGAGCATGAAGGTGCTGTGCTATTCCAGATTCTGTAGCCCAGACAGAACTGAAAAGCAGGATCTGGTTTGTTCCCCTTTGTTTTGGCCTGTGGCAGCACCTGGACTCTGGGGTTAAACCTGCCCGGCTCTGTCACAGCTTAGCACAGGATGTTTGCAAAGCAGGGGAAAGGCAGGAGGAAGAATAATAAATTCAAAGGGAGGTGGTTACAGGAGCTGCTGAACTGAAAAACATCCCTGGAAGTGTCCAAGGCCAGGCTGGATGGGGCTTGGAGCAACCTGGGATAGTGGAAGGTGTCCCTGCCGTGGCAGGGGTGGCACTGGATGGGCTTTCATGTCTCTCCAACCCAAACCATTCCATGATTCCATAAGTCTATAGTTGCAGCTGTCCCAGGTTTTCTAGCGGAGTATCACTGCCATAAAGTCCTGAATCCTCAACCACATCAGATAGAAAAGAAGATATTAAGATAGTGAGCATTTTAATTGAAAATATAGATTAAGTGGAAGTGCCTGAGAAGGTACTGCCAATCCATAATCAATTCACCTCTTTTTAACACAACTCTCAGGTGGATAGCTCAGATTCACAACTCAACCGAGTCAATCATAAAGTTGTTTCATTAAAAAAGCACAAATGCAAAAAGTATCTACGGAGAAAAGATTTTGAGTTCTACCTTTGGATCAAGAATGTTTTAAATAAAGCCTTGGGGAAACAAATCCGTGGATTTACTTTAGTGAAGTTGGAGAGAAGAAAACATGGTCCACCAAAAAAACAAATTAGAAAACAATTAATATTCTCTAAAGCACTTTTCCAGGTCTCTAAGTCAATCAAAATCATGTTGGCAACTCCTGCTTCAGCCCATAAGCTCCACGAGCCCTTTGATGCCACTCTCTGGGTGCAGCAGTTCCAGGCATACAGAGAAAACTCCCAGCACTGCTCCAGGGCTGTGGGGGACAGCAGCAGTTGGACCACACAGTATTGTCCATAACATTTGGCACAACCACTCAAATATTAACCTGCTCCAGAGATTTTCTTTACTTGCTCCATATCCATGACTCCTTCACCAGAATTTGTGAGGAGTTTGCTAAATGGGTTAAGAGGGTTAAGAACTAATTCCACATTTCCCTGCATGTGCCACATGTGACACTCGCTGTCCCTTCTGCTTCATAAACAGAATCCCAGAATCCTGGAGTGGATTGGGTTGGGAAGGACCTTAAAGCCCACCTAGTGCCACTGCCTGCCAGGGCAGGGACACCTTCCACTGTCCCAGGTGGCTCCAAGCCCCGTCCAACCTGGCCTTGGGCACTGCCAAGGATCCAGGGGCAGCCACAGCTGCTCTGGGCACCCTGTGCCAGGGCCTGCCCACCCTCCCAGGGAACAATTCCTTCCCAATATCCCATCTAACCCTGCCCTCTGGCAGTGGGAAGCCATTTCCCCTTGTCTTGTCACCCCAGACCCTTGTCCAGTGTCCCTCTCCATGTTTCTTGTAGCCCCTTCAAGTCCTGGAAGGTCACAATTAAGTCACCCCAAATCTCCAGGCTGAGTCCAATGTCCCACAGCATCTGCTGGGGTCACCTCACGTGTCCAGCTGTCTAGGAATGCCCAGGAAGGTCAGGATGGAGCTGTCTGGAGATGGTCCAGCAGCACAGGACCTGAGCTCACAAGTACCTGAACGCTGGGTGCAAAGGGCAGGAGCTGCTCCTCCAGCACAGGTGATTTGCAGGTGGCTGAGGAGGACGAAACCTCTCACAGTGCCAGCAGGAAAAGCTTATAGGAGCTCCACAGCTGTTCTGTCTGTATCTCTGAGGTAACAGAGGCAAAAGCCAGTCCAGAGGAGAATTCCCTGCAGAAAGGGTGTTGGGATGGAGAAAATCCTCACAGAGACAAAACTTGTGTGCAGGAGAGGGAAGGGCATTACCTGCCTGAGTAGGTTTTTCTCAGAACTAAGGTGGAGTATGGAAAATTGGCTGAGTGTATAAAGTTGAATGAGTGTATAAAATTGACTGAGTACGTAAAACTGTCTGAGGACCTCAGATGGTCTCAGGGACCTTGGTGCACACACATCCCACACAAGGAGTCTGTGGTATTTCTGCAGAAGGGTTGGCAAATTACAAAGCTACTCATGATTAACAACTATTGCCAGAGCTGATGGGAGTTCTGCAGCCATGGCAGGTGCTTTATTTCTGCCTCAGAGGGCCCACAACTTAATCTGGGTCTAAAATAGACTAGTAAGGTTCAGAGAAGGACACAGGTGGAGCAGCCTTGCATCCTTTATGTGTAGGAATGCTCAAAAATGTAAGAGAGTGGTGGAGTATAAGAGGCATTTGAAATTAAAGGTTGGGATGAGGTTGTGGCTGCCCCCTGGAAGTGTCCAAGGCCAGGATGGACAGGGCTTGGAGCAACCTGATCTAGTGGAAGGTGTCCCTCCCCGTGTCAGGGGAATGGAATGAGATGATCTTTAAGGTCCCTTCCAACCTGACCCATGGGATTCCATGATTCATTCTAAACAATTCTCATTTCATTGAAGGACATCACAATTCCTGCCATATTTAGCAAATCCTATCCTGTCTTTGTTTCTCTTGGTGCAAATCAGGAGCATTTGTTGAAGTGCTGAAGGTGATTCACAGAACCAGTCCATGGAAGCATTGCAGGGGACACTGAGGCTTGTGGCATTACTGACAAATGAGGGGTACCTGCAGCTGAACCCTCCTCTGCCAGACAGCCAAGGGAAAGGAGAGAAGATATTGTTCATTATTGGTTTAGATTTTGTATATGACTAAGGCCAGCCCAGAGAGCTGTGCTGAGCTGTCCAAAGCCAAAACACTGCTCCAATGGGAGCCTCCCTGCTTTGAAAAGCACACCTGACACAGGAGTTGCACCAAGAGCATGAGACTGTCTAAAATACAGATCAGAATTAGGCCTTAGCATGGGGAATGATTTCTCCCCTCTTACAGTGCCATCAAAGCAGCCATTCCCTGCATCCATCCTGTTAGCTCATTCAAATCTCTTTGGGAGCAGCACTTTGCTTCTAGAGAGACAGAGGGGCTTTTCCTTCCCTGACTTCCTGGTTTACAAGAAAGCCTCAGAGCAAGGACATTTTATTTTCATTTTTTCAAGGACTAATCACTATCAGACTTCAGGTCAGAGCTGATGTGTAGATACTTTGCAGACTTTCCAGGGAAACCAGGTGGAAAATGTCACTGACCATCATATCAACTGTACCCCAGCTCCAGGAGCTGCCCTACAGAGGAGCAAGGTGGTTTAGGGAGAGGTTTCTGGGAGCAGAATTGTAACCCAGATCTTTCCCTGGGCACAAGGGAGCTGGGGAAGCAGAATTCTGTCATCACATGAGAGCCCTGTGCTGGGATTATCAACTGAGGTGAAAGCCTGAACGTCTGAATTCAGCATAAAAGGACTCAGAGAGTTTTGACAAGGTTTTCTGCCACTCTGAGTCCCAGAGGACACAGGACACTTCCTCTGCATGATTCTGGGCACTGGGATGGGCTCTGTATCACTCATTTTAAAACTGTTCCCTCCATCTGTTTGCTGCTTTATCTTAAGGTATCCCTGCCTATTTTCCAGCCTTCCCCATGCTCCCAGACCATCCTTTGAGCTCTTCACATGTTCCAGTTGGTACCAGCAGCAGGCAAAGGTTAAATCTGTCCTGAAAATCCACCAAAGTCAAGTTAATGCATAAAAAACTAACAAACTCTTCTTTTCTATCCTGTGGTTTTCATAGAAATGAAGGATTTACTGAGGCCAGGGTCAATCCGGAAAAAAAAAAAAATCCACAAGAAATGACTGCCTTAGGACCATCTCCTTTTTCTGTCCCAAAATACACCAAAGGCTATTTGAGAACATCCATCAGTCACTCACTCAGCTTTAGAAGGTGGGTGGGACCAGAGGATACAAAACCTTGGGAAGGGACTCTGAGAACCCGAGGCTGGTGGAAGGTGTCCCTGCAGACCAGGGGGTGTAACTGGAAGAGCTTCAAAGTCTCTTCCAACCCAAACCATTCTGGGATTCCATGAAAAAGCCATATTCCCCCATATTGCTGGAGTGGAGATTTACTGACAAATATTAACTTTCTCAAAAGCATCCAAACAAAGGCACAATCTGTGTGGAATCAACAGGTCTCATTATCCAGAGGTTTCAGATGCTTCAGATGAAATTTTTTTTGTTTTCTAAGATAAATCACCAAAACACAAATTTACATTCTTCCCTCCTCTCCCCACACACATAATTTTATTATACTTTTTTGTAGATTTTGTGGACTTTGCACTGCAAGAATGACAAACGAGCTCTGTGATCTCTGTGAAGAGCAAGGAATGACTCAACTCCTGTATTTCCAAAAGAGGGGCTTTGATCTGAGCACAGATGGGTTCCTTGTCTCTCTGGACCTTGGTGAGGACTGACAGCAGAGCTCTGGGTAATTACCCCAAGCTTGATCCGTATTTTTAATTGTAGAGTCCAAATGATGGTGCTCACGGACCCCTCGATCTCCACCTGGACTGCTCAGAGTCTCTCTCATCTCTTGTTTTTTGCCCCTTGTGTCTACCACACCACCTCTGCCCTCGCTCCACTGCACTGGAGGCACCCAGTGGTTATTTCTCCTGAGGCTCTGGACTAGGCAAGGCTTTTTTGCTGCTCCCAGAACTGGAGCCCAGGAGCTGCTGGAAGAGGGGAAAATTCCTCTCCAGCCCCTTTGTAGGGTACCATAGTTGTCATGTTACAGAAGACTACAAACATGATCCTAAAATAAGGAGCTGATGATGGAACTTCCACAGCAGATCCATGTCCCTCCCCAGGTCTGCCAGCAGCAACTCTCTGGAGACAAGGGGTTTAACTTTAACTTTTTTCAAAATTCAAAAAGAGGCAATAAAATCACCTCTAATTCAGGAGTTTCACTTATTTTAAAACAAAACTTTAATCATAGAATTCCACAGTGGTTTGGGTTGGGAAGGCCCTTAAAGTCCACCCAGTGCCACCCCAGCCATGGGCAGGGACACCTTCCACTGTCCCAGGCTGCTCCAAGCCCTGTCCAGCCTGGCCTTGGGCACTGCCAGGGATCCAGGGGCAGCCACAGCTGCTCTGGGCACCCTGTGCCAGGGCCTGCCCACCCTCACAGGAACAATTCCTTCCCAATATCCCATCCATCCCTGCCCTCTGGCAGTGGGAGCCATTCCCTGTGTCCTCTCCCTCCATCCCTTGTAAATCTTCTCTCCCCATGTTTCCTGTTGGCTCCCTCAGGCCCTGGAAGGTCACACCCGCTTTCTTCTCCAGGTGAGCAATCCCAGCTCTCCCAGCCTTGCCCCCCACAGAGCTGCTCCATCCTTGGGATCATCCTGGAGCCTCCTCTGGGCTCTCTCCAGCAGCTCCTGGTCCCTCCTGTGCTGGGCCCCGAGACTGGGGCAGCTCTGCAGGGCAGATCCTTCCTCTTGCCTCTGCTCCGCCCCTCCCTCCGCCTTCCCCGCCTGTAATTAGCACCTCATTAACACATCTTCGAAACGCCAATGATGTATTCCTGGGTTAAGGGCTCTGGTTATGTCTTGTATTTCAGCTCAGAGGAGAAGCAGCCAAACCATTTTTCCTTCCTTGTGGATAGACTGGTTCACCACAGCATCCTCACTTTCTTAGCAGCTTTATTTTACCTGCTTTTCACAGCAATAAATGAGCATTTACATATTTCCTGTGCATTATTGTTGAGAATCAGAGAATCACTGAATTTTCAAGGGTTAAAGCTTTCATCCTCAAAACTGAACATGGAAAGGCATCACATTATCCAACGAGTCTTGACCCTTTCCCTTTTCTTTTTGGTTTTGGTTTGACTTCTTATTTTTCAGTTTTCAGGAAAACAAAACTTTTAGCAAAACAACCCCAACACTTCTGTTTAAGTGTAAATTAATTGGCAGGACTCCTTTCAACACTCTACAGCTCTTCATGTCTCTCTCAGCTGGTAATAAATACTCTACATCCTTTGGACTTCCGGGCTGCCTTTCATCTGAGAATCTCAAAGTGTTTAGCCAAGCGATAATTAATCAGTTCCAGCACAACTGTCAGAGACAGGTAAATCTGAGGAGTTAAAGTGTCAATATTCCCAGTACAGATGAATTCCCCAGACAACTTGGCCGTTGTTGGGCCCACAAGAGCTTTCCTGCTCTTTGATTCAAGGTGGGATGTTGGACTTTGCTCCAGGGAGGTGGAGGGAAGGCACTTGTCTCATTCAGGTCTTGGCAGCTCTTTTAAACCTGATTTAAAATTCTGCATTAAACCAGGAATTGAGCAATTCCCGAGGAGCCCAGCACTCCCTCTGAACAGGAACACAAAAGAGGTGGTTCTCTCAAGCCAAATAAAAAACTCCCAGCTATCTAAAAAATGGGAAAACTGATCCCAGCAGATTTCCCTGGACCTCTGCAGAGCTTCCAGCCCAGAGCTTCACACACTCTCCTATTTTATTCCTGGGGCTGTGCACTGCCCTGGGTTATTTTACCTCCTGTAACGCTGGGTGTAGGAACTCTGAATACCAAAGGAAGAGAGGTCAAGGTGCTTCCTTCAAATGCTGCTGCAGTGTGAGGGCAGCTCCTTACTGCCAGCTCCCAGGAAGGAGGGATCCATCAACCAGGGCTGTCTGCAGTGGGGCCCTGTGTCAGACCCCCACTGTGTGGCAGCTCAGCTCTTCTCCTGAGCTGCACAAACTGCATAGCATTGACCCCAAACTGTCATCCCAAATCCCCCTTAGACCATGGAAAATTAAAGATATTTATTATTCAATATCTCAATAGAAACACTGTTGTTTCAAGTGCTGGGAAAAGAGGCACTGAAACAACCAGGGAACAGCTGCTCCCTTTGCATTAAAAGGGCACGTCCGAGAGATGTCTCTCCCTCCCCATATACTTCTCACGGCTCTTTGGACATTTATGTAACCATGTAGGCACCATCCCAGCTCTGGGAGAAGTTCACATCCTTCTGTGCTTTCCCAGGGATGATCTTAAGCTTAAGGGAACAAGCTTGGTTTCATATCCAGCCCTTTTCTTGTGGAAATGTTCTCCAGAAGGAAAGTGGCCCCTGATTAGGAAGGAATTTTTTACTCAGAGGGTGAGGAGGCCCTGGCCCAGGGTGCCCAGAGCAGCTGTGGCTGCTCCTGGATCTCTGGAAGTGTCTAAAGCCAGGCTGGATGGGGCTTGGAGCAGCCTGGAATAGTGGGAGATGGTGCACTGGGTGGGCTTTAAGGTCCCTTCCAACCCAAACCTGTGATCAAAGTACACAGGCCCCTTCTCCAGCCAAGATGTAAAGTCTACACCTCCCATCACAGGGGAGGATCTTCCCTATTTCCTTTCCCAAAGACATGAGATGGCCCCTTGTATACAACTGGTACAGTTAATATTCTGTCCATGATGTTTCCCGGTCTGGAATACCCCTCTGGCCAGTTCAGCTGTCCTGGACCTGCTCCCTCCTGCTGGAGCCAGGACTCCAGCTTGGTTTGGGCTGACAAGCCTCCCTCATCCCCTCCACACCTCAGAGTGTTTCCACAAGGCACCCTCCCTTTCCGGTGCACCGCTGCTGTTGTTGTGTTGTCCCTGGAATGAGCTCAGCAGAGCCCTGACGGGCTCAGGGGTGGGAGTGACAGCTCGGAGTCTGTTGAGGGAGCCGGGCTGTCATCTCTGAGCACTTGGCCCTGCTGACGATGCCCTGGGCTAGAAGACGCTCCTGTCGCTCAGAATTAGCATCAGTCCTGCTCACAAATGCCGGAGATATTCACAGGAAATTACCCTCGGAGCCATGCTGGGGCATGAGGAGCTTCTCCAGTGGCTGAATGCAAAAATTACTTTTGGGAAGGATGAGGCACCAACGAGCTTCACATATGTGGGTTGGTGCCAACACCTCCCATGTCCCCAGGGCAGGGATTGCAGTTCCTGTCCCCCTGTCTCACTGCAGGGGTGCAGATCCTTCCCGGAGGGGTTGGTGTAATCTACACTAATGCCTCCAGCCTGCAGGGTCTGCAGTCAGGAATTCAGGCCTGGGTTTCAGGAATTCCCATGGGTTAAGGAATTGTTGCTGTGTTCACAGGCTGACCCAGTGCTCCTGCAGTGACCTTTACACCTGTGGACATCTGGGGCATCACAGTGTCTGATCCATTCCTGATTTATGGGATCTCTTGTATTGATATGGCTTCTGATTTTCCCAAAATCCACAGGACCTTTCTGACCTTTGATACCTCTAATTCCTCCCCAGATTCCCTTGAACTTGACCCATGGGTTCAAACTCAGACACAAACCTGTGCAGCAGCCTCATTTACTTGAAAACCAGGCTGGAGAACCTGAAAAAATCCTTCCCAAGTTCAGAATTCCTATTTCAGCAGAAATTAACATCTGACAATTAATTTCTATAATATAATACTTCATTAATCAGGAATTCTGTGAGATACTAGCTTTCTAAAAATATTCCCTTGTTTCAGAAAAGGAATTCTGGTCCAGTGTATCTTAGTTATATTATTTCCCCATTATTTCATGAACACTCTGCTCCCTCTAGCAGAGATAATGCATTATCATATAAGAGTTAATGTAGTCCAGCTTTTAGGGGTTTTTTCACATCATTAAGTTCCTCTGCTGTTCAGCACTGTTTGAAATGTCTAATCTTTTTCTAGATGAAAATGTCTGCAGCTTGCTGTAATCAAAAACTTTCCAGTATAAACAGGATTTTTGGACCTGTGGAAAGGATCAGATTTTCAATCAGTACTAAGGAACTGCTGCACTTCTCTAAAGCATTAGACACTTTTTAAAGAGTTTTGTTGGATATTCATTGATAGCAGCATCTGTTGAGGTACATTATTGACAAACAATGAAATAGAAAATAATAGAGGATTGTAGAATCATTAAAGAAAAGCCCTCCAGGGTCATTGAGTCCAGCCTGTCACCAATCTCCGCTTGTCTCCAGCCCAGAGAACTGAGTGCCACGTCCAGGCCTTACTTGGACACCTCCAGGGGTGAGGACTCACCCACTCCCTGAGCAGTTCAAATGCCTGGCCATTTCTTCTTTCCATTAAGAAATTCCTCCTGATGTTCAATACAAACAGGAAAAATGCACAATATAAATGCTAGAAAGTTAAACAATGTCAGAAGTTTATAGGAGTTTATATGAGTTAATAGGAACATGAGTATTTCCTTTAGATCTGGAGAGGGACTTTTCACAAGGGCATGTTGTGTTAAGAAAAGGGGGAATAGCCTTAAGCTGAAGGAAGACAGAGTTAGATGGGATATTGGGGAGGAATTGTTCCCTGTGAGGGTGGGCAGGCCCTGGCACAGGGTGCCCAGAGCAGCTGTGGCTGCCCCTGGATCCCTGGCAGTGCCCAAGGCCAGGCTGGACAGGGCTTGGAGCAGCCTGGGACAGTGGAAGGTGTACCTGTCGTGGCAGGGGGGGCACTGGGTGGGCTTTAAGGACCTTTCCAACCAAAACCAGTCTGGGATTCCACAAAATACAGCCCTTCACATCCTGACTGAGAAAACCCACCTTTATCTTTCCCTGCTCCAACAAAGATACCAACTTAATGCAGCATATAGAGAAGAAAAATCACCTGAAATTTTTGCAAAAGAAAATCACTGAATCAAGAACAGAACTTTCCAGTACTCCAAAAATAAATACATTTTAAAAACTAGATTAAATGGAAAGTTTAGATATTTTCCATGGCTTTTTCTTTTACAGACTTGCACATTTTTCCTCCATTTTAGCACATCCTTAAGGACTTGGAAAAATGAAACTCACAAGTTTTGAAATAAAAATGCAAGTTAAAACCTGAAACATCTGGAATAAAGATTTTACTGTTTAGTATCTCAATTTCCAGGCATAGTCACTTCTCCCTTCCAAACACATTTCTAGTAAAAAGCAGAAGCTGTCTGTCCTGGATTGTTAAAATAAGATATTCTATTTGCCATCTGATAAAGATGGGGTTGTTATCTGGGCAGGTTTCCCTTATCTTTTCACAAACAATACCTCCCCTGGGAAGACATTTTCTGTTAATGGGCCATTGAGTGCCTCCACATGACTGATAAGATTACATTATTCCCATTGTGAGGTGCTCTGCCCAGGGGGAGGGGCCAAGCATTTCTACTGGGATAAAAAGAGACACTTTTAGAAACGAAGACAGCCTGGATTCTCCACTGGATTTCCAGAGGAAAACCAGATCCATCTGCCTACACTCTCCTCTGCTGAACTGTTGGCTTCCACTCTAAGAGAACTGCAGCCACCGCTCAACTGGACTGTTATCCACACCCTGCCCCAGGGTGGCAGGTCATATCTTGACTCTGTCCGGGTTTTTGTTTGTTTGTTTGTTTCTTTTGTTGTTTGCTGGTACTAGTACCTTTGTTTCCTTTAGTTTTTTCTAGTAAAGAACTGTTATTCCTATCCCCATATTTTTTTGCCTGAGAGCATTTTAATTTCAAAAAATTGTGGTGATTTGGAGGGAGGGGGTTTGTGTTTTCTTCTTTAGCAGACACCTGTCTTTTTAAACCAAGACACTGTCCCATAAAAGAGTGACTTTGCACTAATGAGAAGAGATGGTTGTTTATCCCTGGGAGCCAAATCAGCATCTTTGCCTGCAGTGCTGCAGGGCCCTGAGTTGGCTCTTCCTCCTGGGGTTCCCCACCCCTTTGTGCAGTTTGTGGTGCAGCTTTGCTGAGCTCAGAGCTCCCAGACCCTGCCAGGCTGGGGTGAAGCTCTCCTTGAATCACTGAGGAGGCTGAAGAGCAACACCTGCTCAGCCTGTGGAGCTGGGATGGGTTTGTTCCAGTGCCTCTCCTGGTGAGGAGCTCATTATTCATGAGGAATATGATCCACCCAGGAGCACAGTTCGCATCCCCAAATCAGATGCAAATTCTCCATTGTTTACTCTGCCAATGGTGCATCCACTGTGTCCGGAATTGGAGCAAGACAGGGATGGATTTTAGGAGGCTACTCATAAAGTGAGGAGCTGAACTGTGGCAGGGGCATGTTCAAGGTGGCCCAGGGTGCTCAACCAGAATCTGCTTCCTGTGGAATGTGTGGTTATGGAGCAAAACCCCCATCCATGGTGAGGGATTAGAGGAGCCGTTTCCTGATCCCAGAACAAGGCGAGGAGTTATGGATCTTCTCTGCTGAATTTGTGGGAATATTTGGTTGGATCCCTGGAAGTGTCCAAGGCCAGGTTGGGCAGGGCTTGGAGCAGCCTGGGACAGTGGAAGGTGTCCCTGCCTGTGGCAGGGGTGGCACTGGATGATCTCTAAGGTCCCTTCCAGCCCAAGCTATTCCATGATTCCATGAACTCATCAATACCCAGACTGACATCATTCAACACATCAGCCTAGAGGCAAAGTGCAGAGTTCATGGCCAAACATGCTGATATAGGTGAGAGATGAATTAATTTAGAGCCAGAAATTATAAAATAAGAAGTATCTGCTCAGTCAAAAGCTTGGACTCTGACAGTCTCAGCATTGGGGTATAATGAGTGTTTGTGTGGACATGTTTATCTACATAAAATGGACATTTCAGGCTTGTCTGATTTAAGTGTTACATTCTGGATGAGTACGGCAATGATTTGTCTTCTCTTCCTGAAATTATTGCATCTGGGAGATTCTTCAAAAACAGGTGCCCCAAATTTCACAAATTGGACATTTTCTCCTTGCTGGCCTGAAGTACCAAATTGCACTGAGTGCATCATAAACTCCAAAAGGGATTTCCAGAAATGGCTCATGGAAAACACAGTTTTAGTGCAGAAGCAGCCAATCTCAGCAGGAGAGAAACAACAATTCCAGCTCTAATAGGTAACAGCTGACAGGGAAACATGGTCTAAGGTCTGTCAAAACAAGTCAGACTTCAGGGCAAAAAGAACTGAACACAGGATCTGCTTTTCTGCATAATCCAAGTCATTGGTTGTGTTTGAGTTACTCTGTATCTCAACGGGAAAATATCTTTCTGGGGGAAAGAAAAAAGTGATTTTTTCACTTAAATATTGCTGGAGCTTGAGAATCCGTTCTAGAGCTGAGTTAACCTCTGTTAAACATTTATATTTTATTTGCAATCTGAATTTGTCTGGTTTAAGTTCCTTGTGCTTGGTCCCCTCACTCTGCTGGCAGGCTGAGGACTGCAGCAAATGAAACATTTTGAATCTTCAAGTCTTCCAGCCCTGGCTCCTCTTCCTCCTTGCTTTGCATGGATGAGTCCAATTCCAAAGGCTTTTAACAACTCATTTTGCAAGAGGTGTTTTGTTTTGGGGTTTGTTTAGGGATTTCAGTGGGGAGAGAAGGTGCTCCCAATCCATCAGTACTCAACAGTCTAACTTTTCCTTTTCGTGCTGGTCTGCTTCAGTGTAAATATTTAATGTTGATAATTTAGAAGGGCTGCATTTCATATTCAACTGTATTTCATGTAGCAAAAAAACCCTAAATTCAAACACTGACTTCAAAAAGGAACAATCAGGCCTGGCCAGTAAAAAACATCCACATTTTAACAATTTCAACCTTCCCTTGCCATCTTTTTTTCTGTGTTGGGCAGGAAGCTAATTAGACTCCTAGACTAATGAACTATTTGGTTAAACTGAAACCATATTTGTTTCAAGGAAGTCACTTCAGTAAAGTGAAAGTCAGCACACCAAAACATTTTCAGTCATCTTAAACTCTTTGAAGTTTAAATCTACCATAGATTTAAAATCTACCAGAGAAGCATTTAATAGCATTTTTCTTTTCATACAAGCTTTTGACTCTTATCTTCAAATTATCTTGTGAAGTCAGAAATTTTAATTTAAGTAAATAAAATTTAAATAAATTCCCCAATAGAATTCTGAAGATTAAAACAAACAAGAAAAAAACCAAAAACCACACACACACAAAAAAGGAAGAAAATAACAGGAGAGAAATCATGGAGGAAGATGAGAGATTCACTTTTTCAAATTAAAGTTATAGTCCATAAATTATTCCCGTATTGCCAGTCAGCTGCTCTGTGAACAATCAGCTGTGATTAAGGGTCTGTGTTCAATGATCTGCAGGAGGTTCCTGTGAAACTGCTGCTGCAGAAGCTCCAGCCCTGAATCTCCAAAGGAGGCTTGGAAAATGCATCTTCCTGAATGTCTCCAGTCTCCTCCTGATCCAAGCCAAGCCTAATTGCCTGATTATTGATTATCCCTTTGGAGTGCAGTCATCACGACATCGGCTGGATTTGCCATCTGCCTGTCTCATTAACAACCAGTCTATTTCCCCACAAGCTGCCTCTCCCAAGGAAAACACAGATGGTTCCCTCCCAAGCACGTCCTGGGAAGGGCTGCAAACACAGATGGCTTTGGAGGGGAGCACAATGGGGAAATAACTCTGCTTTTCTTCTCCTCTGGAACCCTGGTGATCACCTGCCTCAGAGCAGGCAAGCTCTGTCCTTCCCTTGTGGCTCTGGGATGTTCATGGACATTTCCAAAATTAGAATCATGGAATCCTGGAGTGGTTTGGCTTGGAAGGGACCTTAAAGCGCATCCGGTGTCACCCCTGCCATGGGCAGGGACACCTTCCACTGTCCCAGGCTGCTCCAATCCTGTTCAGCCTGGCCTTGGGCACTGCCAGGGATCCAGGGGCAGCCACAGCTGCTCTGGGCACCCTGTGCCAGGGCCTCAGCACCCCTCGCAAGGGAGGATTCCAGGCCTGGTCACCAAGAATTTGGAATTGGGGTTTCAGCAGGAATTCTCATAGATCACATTTAAATATCCAGAGACCCCTTTGGAGCCTGGAGCTGACTTGGAAGGACCAGGCAGAGCCCAGGCTTAGCACCTATTGCAGACCCATGAAGGGGAAATTCTTATGTTATCCTGATTATACCCAGAAGAGCAGTGACTCCCCTGGGCTGATGAGCACTGAATCATGGAATATCCTGAGCTGGAATGGGCTCAAAAGTATCAGTGAGTCCAGTTCCTGGGCCTGCACAGGACTCCCCTAACAATCCCACTCTGTGCCTGAGAATGTTCTCCAAACATTTCCTGGACTCTGGGCTTTGGCAGGGGAGCCCAGTTTGTCAAAAAATATTTCAATAGTAACCAAGATGTCCAAAATAGAAACCCTAGATGTCAAAAATAGCTCTGGAAAATGCCCTCGAGAACTGACTCAGGTATTCCCAGCCCCAAGAAGAGAAATTCCACCCCCAGAACTTTTGCTGCTGCTCCCCAGGTGATGTGCTAGCACATGAAGACCTTCAAAGGAATTAGAGAGGAGCAATGGGCTGATGATGAGCAACTAGTAATTAGCAGAGTAATTAGAGCAGGCAGAACGAGCAAAGAACTGCAGGCTCTACTCCATCTGACCCTGAACCATGAGGATCCTACAGCACAGTAGACGTTAAATGGGAAGGGAAAGCAGAGTGATCCACATGAAAAGCAGCAGGAGATTGGAATATTCCCAATATCACCAGAGCAGAGCTGGGGCTGTGCATGCTGCTTTGGGCCACCTCCAGCCTCCTTGGGTGCTATTTTGGGAGAGGTGAGAGAGATTAAAGCTTCACTAAAAACATTTTTGCTCATTTTAGTGAAGTCGCCTCATGTCTCCATTTTCATTCTAGGCTCACTGCAAAACTCACTGAGGAACAATCTGTCCAAGACACTATTTTTCTACTCTGTGGTCCCTGTAGCTTTCCCCTTTTCCAAGAAGAAAGACTTCTGAAGGAATAGTTGCACCACAGTCTTATTGTTCAGAGCTTGGTGTTTCTGAAATGGGTGTAAGGGGGGGATTAACCTGCCTCAGCACTTCACAGGGAGATTCCACAACCCCCAACCCTGTGTGATGTGCAGGAGCAGGGAGGAGATGCCAGCATGAGGATTGGAGGTTTATCCAAAGGTCAAATAAATCCTGGTAAATGTAACAGCTCTGAAATGTGAGCTGCTGAGAGGGTACAGGGTGAAAGCAGGAACCAGCGGTCATTTGGTCAGCTGGGCTTGTGCTCACCTGCAGAGTGTGAGCTAAAAGCCTATGCCTAGAGGAATTTCTCTATAACCACAGCAGGACTTTGGGAAGGAAGATATACTAAAATTGAGAATCATGGTTATAATGGAGTTATTTCCAAAGTGGGCACAAAATCCATGTATAAGATGGTGCTGTTTCCACAGAATTTCTAAAGATTCCCAGCTGAACATCACGTTATTCCCTTCCCAGATAAAACTTCACCCTGAGTGCATTATTCACTCGATTAAAGCCATACCACTAAATTTAAATTTGTTTTTCCCTTATCTGCAAATTTAAAGAAATGTACCCTTGGATGCACTTTAGAGAGATCTGTCTGGTTCTTACTCTACAAGAAGCAAGAGGAATGTGGAGTTCATGACCAAAATCTATTGTTGTTGCCGCCCCAGGAGGGTTTAGAGGCCTTCTCTGAACATGGACAGTTTGGATCCCATGTAGGAAACAGCTGGATCTCTCCACTGGCCACCAGAGAATAGTGGGATCAGGATTTCAGCACTTTGTAAACTAATTTCCCAGAGGCTTCAGGCCTTGGAATCCCAAATAATTTATCAAAGCTCACGCAGAGACTTTGCACAGACACACACAAATAAATCACCAGAACTACCAGTGCTTCAGTCTCCAGACACTGCTGTCCTTTCAAAAACCCTTCCCACTCCTCAGTTATCCAGCTTGCCCAGCTGGTATTTTCCTCTGGTACTTGTGTTTGTAGAAGAAAACGAAGTTGTCAGACTTTAAATGTTCTTTCATTGTCTGAGCGGATTTGCCAGAGCAGCTGTGCTGCTTGGAGGCCCCTCCTAAAGCTTTAACATAATTGCCTCTTGGAATGACAATTCCCTGAGCCCCACAGTGGTTCTCCCGTGCGATTGCCCAGGTGTGGGCAGGAATTAGGGAAGCACAATCCCCTGATGGTGCAAATGATACATGGGGGCAGGTTTGCCCCAGGAAAGCTCTGCACCAGGACTGGTCCCTCACTCCCCCCTCCACACACTGGAGGATACTCTCTAATAATCCAGCCATCCCTGCCACCTCCAAGCCCTTGGAACAGCCAGGGGCGAGATGACTGTGACACAGCCTGAGCTTTAAGTGCTCCTGAGGCACCTCCTGCAGCTGCTGGCCTTCAAAACTGCCTTTACTGCTCTTGCTATGGAATGATGCACTCTGGATTAGCCTTAAACCCAGCCTATTGAGCCATTTAGTCTTCAGAAGGACGTGTGGAGTAATTGCTGCGCTCTTAAATCACAACGGAGCGCTTTCAATGTGCAGATCAGCTCAGCCTTTGAGCCATGTGTTTGAAAAAATGGGGTGGAAAATGTTCATGAGACAATTTGCCTGTTAAATAGCTGTGGTTCCTCAGGCAAGAGAATCCAAGGACCCCGAATCCTGGGAGAGACAGAGGGAAAATGTGGCCTCAGAGCTTCTCGGAGTTTCTCCAGCTGTGAGACTGCAAACAGCTTGGGTGAGAGGGAGCCTGTTTTCCTGCAGAGCCCTGTGTATCCAGGGCACAGCTCCACAGCATGCTGCAGTGGCATACCCAGGCTCCTTTGCATTTGTTTACTGTAATTTTGTACCAGTTATGGTGTGTAATGCTTTTTTCTGGGGTTTTCCAGGTGTTCATGTTCAGTCTAGAAGCTTCACATCCACAGAGCTCCTGCCCAGAGCTTGCTCCTGCTTTCTCCAGCCAGCCTGCTCCCAGTCCTGAAAGGTTTTACCTTAAAGCTGTCCCACATTCTGCAGCACCAGGTGTCCAGCAGGACTGCCCCCAGCTCACTGGGAACGGAGAAACCAACACATTGAAATATTCAAACACCTCTGATCTGAACACCTCTCAGGTGCCCTACGGTGTCCTGGCCACTACACCAGATGGATAAATTAAAGATATTAGAAAGTAGGCCTGGCCAAAGTTCATTACAATTCTCATTAGTTCTGTGGGAGAGCTGTAGGGAAAGACACAAAGCCAAACTGGGCTTCAAACACTGACACCTTGTTCCTACACGGCCCCTCCATCTTCAAGCAGAGCTGCAGACTGGCTCCTGCTCAGAGGCCTTGGATACTCCCTGGAGGATCCCAGTAGCCCTTGCAGTGAGTATTGGGAACTGTCTCTTGTGAAGCTGGAAGGAAATGAGAATCATGTTTTTCAGGAGAGGTTATTTGGTGGCAGAGAAGTACTACTGAGCAACAGCAAATGTTCACACAGTGATGCCAATTAGCTGAAAAATCCTTGTGTGAGGATGATAGGAACACTTCCCAGGAGCCAGGCAAGGCTGAGGATCCCTTTGAGCCCACAGCAGTTTTTGAGTGGCTGAAAAAAAGCATTTTTAGCCTTTGAGAAGCATTTTACAACTCCAAGACCAGACTCAGCCTGGAGCTGCACTTTCACTCAACAACAAGAGGGTTTGCAAAGGGTTAATAAACTGCCCAGGAGGAGAAACACCAGCACACAGGAATGGTCAGCTTGGACAGCTCTGGGAGACCTTAGAGCCCTTTTCAGTGCCTAAATGGGCTCCAAGAGAGCTGAAGAGGGGCTTCTTTGGACAAGAGACAGAGGGACAGGACAAGGGGGAGTTGCAGTGTGGAAAAAGTCTCTTCTTGGGCTCCTCAAAGAGAACAGACTGGAGTTTGTCACTGCCTCCTGAAGCTGGAATAGGAAGGACTGAAGCTGGTAGCAGGAGTTCTGAATTCCCAGGGAACACAAAGTAGTCCTTTCCAAGAGCTGCAAGCAGTGCTGGCCACTCCTGGGAATGCTGCCTCCAGGTATTTGCTGACACTGAAGTCAGCCAGAAGCCAAAGAGAGCTTTAGCCCTTTCCATTCAGTCTGACATGGGTGCAGCTCCAGGGAGTCCTTCCACAGCCTGGAAAAGCCACGTCTTGGGGCACACACAGGTTTCCTCTGACACGAATGTGCTGCTTTGGGCCAACACAACTTCTGGGGTAGATTTGTAGAGGATGAAATCCAAACTCTTCTGCCTTGTGCTGCTCAAGCAGCTGCAGAGGAAACAGAGGCCAAATACTCCATGGCCTGGAGCATGATGGGCTCAAGGGGGATAATCCATTCCTGGGGATCAGCTGTGAGGCTGTGAGACCAGAAGAGTCTTGGGAAGCAGGGAATGGCTGAGGAACAGGCTGGAATGGCAGAGATCCTCTCTGGCACAACTGCCCCACCAAGCTCAGTGTGTGGCACTTGCCTTCAATATAAAGAGTCCCCGAGTGCCATGAGCTGAGCTGACAGCAGTGGGGTGTTGGCAGAAGAGCCCCATCCCTGCTGAGAGTTCTGCTGGCATCAGCAGGCTGGGGTTTTAATTGTTTTAACATTCTTAGCTAATGGAGTAACACAGCCAAATTCAGAATCACAGTGAGGTATCCAATCCTCTCCTCCCTGCGCACACAGCTCTGGAATCATGGAATATCCTGAGCTGGAAGGGACTCATAGGGATCATCCATTCCCACCCCTGGCCCTGCCCAGACACCCCAACACTCTCACCCTGTCCATCCCTGGGAGTGGTGCCCAAACTCTCCTGGAGCTCTGGCAGCCTCGGGGCCAGGACCATTCCCTGGGGAGCCTGGGCAGTGCCAGCATCCTCAGGGAAAAGAACCTTTCCCTGAGATCCATCCTAACCAGGAAAATCCAGGAAATTTGCCCAGGAATGGTACAATAGAGGCCTTCTATGAAGAAGACCTGAAGACCAAATCTGGGTCAGATCCAGGTGCTGTTCCCCCACCCTTAACACTCACTCAAGGTTGAAGGAAAGAGCTGCAATAAAGGAATTTGTAGTAGGAAAAAAAGAAAGAAAGAAAAGGATGCTTTCAGTTCTTTTAAAGCCCCAAGAACAGTTTCTTTGAGTACATTTTGTAGCACCTCAGCCATTCCTATTTAAACAGAGGCAGAAAAACGCTTGTAACCTGAGCCAGCTCCATCAGCTGGTTTGTGTTCCACGGCAAGCTGGAAATAAAGACTCAACAATGCACTTTTTGAAGTTTCTTTTCTGTGTGCTGTGCTAACAAAAAACGAAAATAAGGAATAACACACGAGCAAGAGCCCAGGTGTTTTGTTTTACTTTACTGAGAAGGGAAGAGGGGAGGCAGCTTGGGAATGCAATTAAATCCAGCAGCAAAAAGCTGAAAATCAGCATGTGTGAAAAGAATAGGAAACAGTGAGTGCGGGTCTGTATTTATGGAAAATTTCCTTCTTCTTTTGCAGCATTTGCATAAAGCCTAAGGCACTGAGGGAATAGATCTGTCTATTGCAATCTGAAGCCCCGAGTGCCAGAAGTCTCCCATAAATATGTGATGCTAAGGAAGCTTTTGAAAGAGGAATGCCCCAAAGCCTCGGAATTCAGAGCAATGAAATCTTTGTCATGCACAATAACTCATCTGTACAAGCCAGGGGAGCGTGACCTGCAGTCACTCTGTGTGTGTGACTGATTCCCTCCTTCCCTCACCAAAGGGTTACCCCTGCACAGCTTCTCTGGGGAGATCAGAAATTCCCGGAGCAAACAGCATAAGCTCAGATGCAGGAGCAGCTATATGCTGTAATACTGGATTGTTTCTTCTGCTGGTCGAGGGCACAGCACCAGGATCACTGGTACATTCTTAGCAATGCTTATTGTGAGAATTTTCTGATGTGCAGCTTTGTGTTAAAAGATTTTCCAAGGCAGCTGCGCAATAGAAAAATTCTGTCATCTGGTTCAGGCAATGTCTCAGATTGGCTGGTCAAAAACATTTGTTTAGGATGCATTTTGTAAATATGAATTTATGAGAGAAACAGGAAATCAGATTACAAGGATGTCTCTGGCATGTAGTGATAGGACAGGGGGGAATGGCCTTAGCTTGAAGCAGGGCAGGGTTAGATGGGATATTGGGAAGGAATTGTTCCCTGGGAGGGTGGGCAGGCCCTGGCACAGGGTGCCCAGAGCAGCTGTGGCTGCCCCTGGATCCCTGGCAGTGCCCAAGGCCAGGTTGGAGGGGGCTTGGAGCAGCCTGGGACAGTGGAAGGTGTCTCTGCCCTGGCAGGGGTGGCAGAGGTCCCTTCCCAGCCAAACCACTCCAGGACCCCCTATTCTCTGCAAGGAGGATTCTCAGGCCAACAAGAGATTTTGGAGCATGAACACGCTCCCTGTGCAACTGCACAAAGCCAAAGGAGGTTCCTCTTCTTGCTTCTTGTGCTCCTCTGCACCACTCAGACTCCTCTCACTGTTCTTCCCTGTGCCCAGTGATTCTTTCCACAGTGAAAAATGTCTGCATTTATTTTCTGAATTTCCTGAATTTGTGCTCCAAATGCACCTGCATTTCCCAACCAGGCATGGAAGAACTTGTAGCCAAAGGGTTCATAGGCTCAGCAGACTCGGTTCTGCTCCATTCTCACCCTTTTGCCCTGCAGAAATCCCAGCCCCCCAGACCCTGTCCTCCAGAGGAATCAAGTCTGATCTTATCACACCAAAGGGCGGCAGGACAGCTCCACTGGAGCTCAGAATGGGGTACAAACACACAGGACTGGATTTTCAGTTGGAAATTATCATTTTATTGGACTCCAGGAAGGACACAAACCCACACTTTTCTGTTCCCTTCATCTGTGGGAGAGAGAAGTGTTTGATTAGCATTGGGCTGTCATTAAACCCCCCAGGAATCTGGGAGCATGAGTGACAATTCCAGGGAATGTGGAGCTGCTTTGCTGGGGGAAGGGAGTGGGAATTCACATCACTGCATGGACTGTGCCAATCTTTTCCCTGAATTTAAGCACACCAGACTCATCCAGCCTTGCCTAGCGCTGACATCTGGATCCATTAGGAATTTGCAATTCTAATTTGAATCAGCCACACTACTTGTGCTTTTTTTTTTTTTTTTTTTTCTTCATTTTTTTTTTNGTTTTTTTTTTTTTTTTTTTGGCTGCACTATTGATTTTACAAGATACGTGCTGCTCTTCCACCTGTGTGCAAGGCTCCTGCTGGGAGCTGCTAATGGAAAAAACCACCTCAATTAGCAAGAATTCCCTCTGAAATCCTTGAAAATCCAATATTGCTGATTAGTTTGCTTTAAAAAAATCTTATTAAGAAATGCTTGGTGATTTCCCTAATAATATCAAAGAGCAGATCCTCATGCTGGGCTTCCAAGAAGAGTAATCTCTCCCTGCCTCCAGCAGGGCTCCAAATTTGCACCATGCAAGAATTAATTTCCCCGCCCCTCCCTAGCAAACCATGGAGGAGGAGAACTCCACTCCTGTTTTAGCTGCATGCAGCATATGGAGCTGTGGGAAGAACTTAATGTTGTTAATCCAGATTCCAGGAGAGGGATGGAAAGGAACAGGAAAAAAAGGGCCCTTTCATCCCTTTAGTTGCCTCAGGCAAATTAACTTAATCTCCTGCTTGTCCCCCTTCTGCTTCAGCCTTGGACTCAGCCTTGGCTGAGCCAAGTATCTCCTCCTGATAAATGGAAAAAATGTTTCTTCTGTAGTTCCTTTGGCCCAACACATTAATGAGAGGTAGGAGAACCCAAAAACACTAAGACAGTTGTGTTTGGGACGTGCCTTAGAGCTGGCTCCGAGCCTGCTGGTCTCTCTCCCACAGGGACAATCTGCTTTCCTGTGCTGAGCACGTGCCCATGACACCAGGTAACAAACACACCAATTCTGCTCGGAATTAAAGCAATAAATGCATCTGCACACAGTGGCCTCTCCTTTATTTGCAGATAATCACTGCAGTTCTCGTGAGCCAGACCTGTCACCGATTTAGGAAAAGGGCTTTGTCTCCCTTTGTATTTCCAATGTTAACGAAATTATCTCAGAGCAATGGAGGGAGCTGCAGGACCTGCCCCTCTGCACAGAATGGAACCAGGAATCCAATCAGGACAGGCTGGGCTCCACGCTGGTGCTCCACAGCTCCCTGAGCTGGTTTGAACAACCCTGTGCTGTTGCCCTTGACAAGACAGCAGAGAAACAGCTCCAGGGGAGCTCTGGTTGCACCAGGCGAGGTTCAGGTTGGATAACTGTCGGCGAAGGGAGGCCCGGACACCAGGTGGTTCATCCAAGCGACTCGTTTATTGATACAACTGTTGACTATTTTATACATGGCTTAATTAGCTCATACATATTACAAAAGCAAAGCCCCGGATTGGTGAGTTATTTTTAGCAAGGCTTAAGATTGGTGAGTTATTTTTATGCACTTATATATTGTTTAGACATTTCCCAAATTCTCTGGCTGCAAGTTCCCTCTCTGCATCCTGTTTTGCTCTACTTGGGACTTTCCTTGACACCTCAAGGACATCATGTCCTTCGCGTCCCTGCTTCTATTCTATGTCCCTTTTCCTGCATCCAATCCATAATTAAATTCTCCACACTTCCCCCGTTTTCTTTTTGGGCAATAAGGTTTACATTACTCGCCTTGCTAATCATATTTCTTACACAAGATAAGGCACAGCTTAAAAATACACATCCTATAACTATAGCAATTAATATCATTAAGCCAGTTTTCACCAGTCCCGCAAGCCACCCTCCTAATCCCCAATTGTTCACCAGCCAATCAAGACCAAAGATTCCGGTGTCTTTTTGTATTTTCTGGGAATGCTGTACTAATTGTTGAATTTGCTTATGGATGGCTTGGGAGTGATCACTAAGGTCCATGCAACACATTCCCTCAAAATCATCGCAACCGTGACCGTGAGCTAAAAGGAGAAAGTCTATTGCAGCCCTATTCTGAAGTACTGCATGCTGAACTGTGGTTAAATCTTCTGCCAATTCTGATAATATAGTACTGGTTGCATTAGCATTCTTTACAATCCAACAGGATAAGGTTTCTAAGTTTCTATGCGCGCGAGCAGCTGCTGCTCCAGGGACAAAAAACGAGGCTAATACAATTTCCCATTTGGACCACAGTCTAACATTATCTTCACAATTATTTTGCAGTTGCTCGGTAAGGCCTCTTTTGCGTCGTATGGGGTGAGTGACATTGGGGTGATGTGTAGGCAGTGCCATACTTATTTTACCCAGCGTGCAAGGACCTCCTATAGGTGCGGTGGGAATACCGGACCAAGCTCGATTACCACATATCAAAAAATATCCGGCGGGCAATTTTCTGGGGATAACAGTGCCGGGGGCCGGCTGTGTTTTATCACGGCCAACATACTGGCACCAGTTTGTCTCCCAGTCACTCTGATTGCCTATAGGACTTATCGAAGTGGGATTAGTAAAGTTGCTCCTGCAATTCATCCTAGTTCCCTCGGGACAAGGGTTTTTCTGTGCATTAATATAAAAGCAAGCAGTGGCATTCAATGAGGCCAATAACTCTAACTCCTGCGGTTCTGGGCCATAGGGTAACCGCTCATCCCAACTATCATAATTGGAAATACCAGCCGTGATACTGGTCCCATTCAGGGGTCTTATCGCCTTCATGCTCTGCACAGCAATTACAAAATCATTCCATGTGGCACTGTTAAGAGGAACCCCAACCAAGCACGTAACAAAAGGTGAGCTTGGCGTAGCTAGACTAGCACAAAAGGTGGTAGTATTTAAGGCTCTGGCTAGAGTGACCCATATGTTTTGACGTGGATCAAACATATGCTTAGGGTATTGGTTTTTCAAGGATTCGGTTAACTGAATTATCAGTAATATTACAGCCCTCATTTTCACCAAAAGGCAATTATATTCATTAACTGACACCTGCTCTGTCCACATCCTTCACATACGGTATTCTTTTATTCTGTCTAGCCTAACCCCTTATAAATTCTCAATAGCCCAAACAAGACTGGCTAGGTCAAAAGCTTCATTAATTAATTAATCAAATGAATCAACCAATGGTGACAGTCCTCCGAGTTTCTTCAAGCGAGGTACAAGGGCTCTTGTTAGCGTTTTCTCAATTCTGCGACGGTGCTCCTCTGTCACCAGGCTGGGCAGTGCTCTGAGCATCGGATGTGGCTGCTTTAGTCCACTTAGCGGGAACCCAAAGAGTTCCTGTAGGGGTAGAAACACATAAGTAACCTCGACCCCAGTATAACACCTTTGCTGGGTCTTGCCACAGTCCCGTGCGAGGATCCTTATATCTGACGTAAACATCAGGCTGAGCTACATTCTCCCTCTCGGTATTCCAATGGCGTATTGCAGAAGGCTCCTTCTGATCTCCAAAGACACAAAGAAAGTTAATAACATACAATGCTTTTGTCAGCTTCGTCTGGGGATCACTTACATCTACTTGTTTGTTTATATATCGCTTAAGAGTGGCATGGGCTCGCTCTATTATAGCTTGTCCTGTAGGTGAATGCGGAATGCCAGTGATGTGTTGCACACCCCATTGTTCCAAAAACCTTTTAACCTTGCCCCCCACGTAAGCTGGACCATTGTCTGTCTTTACTTGTTTTGGTAGGCCCATAACTGCAAAACAACTCGTGAGGTGCCTAATAACATGCACTGCTTTCTCCCCTGCTTGAGCTGTTGCACAGGTAAATTTACTATAGGTATCAATTGTTACATGAACATATTTTAGTCTACCAAATTCAGGCACATGTGTTACATCCATTTGCCGAATTTCATTAGACTCCAATCCTCTAGGATTTACTCCACAGCCTAGCCCTAAGCCTCCATTATGATGGCTACAAATAGGGCAAACCCGTACTATCACTTGTGCATCTGTAAGCTTAATTTTGAACCTTTCCACCAGCCCCTTAGCATTTTGGTGGAAGTGTTCGTGTGCCGTTCGTGCACATGCTATCTTCTGCTGTTTGGTTACAGGGCCAGCACTCATTACCAATTGATCAGCCCTCTGATTGCCTTCTCCTAGCCCCACATCCCACTTATGACTCCTAATGTGCAATACTGCATAAGGTTCAGTCCTTGCTCGTACTGCACGCTTCAGCTGCATGAACAGGTCATAGAGACGCCTGTTTTGAACTTCTTTAACACTTGCATCCTCAATTCTTTGAGCCACCCCTGCAATGTACAATGAATCAGTTATGACATTCACTGGGCCTGTAAACATGGTTAGGGCCCAGACTACTGCCCATAACTCTAACGTTTGCAAGCTGTCTGAAGGTATTGCTTCCAGCATTTTCTCTCTCCATTGTTTTCCTTCCTTCCAGGTAATAGCCGCTTTTCGTGATTTCTTTCCAGCATCTGTAAATACTGTAACAGCGTCCTTTATTGGTTGTCTTTCTCTCAAGGGCCGCGGTATCCAGCTCCATTCGCCTATCCAATTCAATACTTTCGGCGACAGTGAGCCTGTTTCTACTTTTGCTCCTGATGATAATAAGGCAACAGCTAATTGCTCTGAGTTGATCAAGTACCAATCCAGCGTGGGCTTCTGTACAGGCAGGTATATGGTTTTTGGTTCCTCCCCTGTCGTCTCCCAGACCCGAGAACGACCCTTTTGAATTAGTGCTGCCAGAGTTTCAATTTTAGTAGTTAGGGTCTTTTTGCCTTGGAGAGGTGGGTTCAACCATTCCAATACCCCGTGGTCCTCCTCCTCCCCTGTTTCCTTTTTAGGTTGCGTTAAAGCCCCTAATAAGTGATCGGTGTTATGCCAAATGGTAACATTAACGGAAGCATTCGGGTTCCGGCGGACAACAAATCCTCTGTTGATACATTGGCAGATTTTGTTCAGTGCTTCCTGCATATGTGGCCTGATTTTTACTGGAGTGGCAGGGTCTGTGCCTTTCAGCAGAGGCCGCAATTGTTCCAATAAATGATTCGGTATACCAACCATAGGCTTTAGCCATTGTAGGTCGCCTAGGAATCTCTGTGCCTCATATAAAGTGGAAACTTTCGTGTCAAGTTGGAGTTTTTGAGGTCTTATAATCCTCTCAGTTAGTATCCACCCCAAATATTTCCAAGGTGAGGATTGCTGAATTTTTTCTGAGGCAACCACCAAAGCTTGACTAGCTAGTGTCTCTTGAATTTGTTGAATGTGGTTAGGTAAAAATCCCGTTTTATGTGCAAACAAAATATCATCCATATAATGGTAAATAAGCATGTCTGGCCATTTCTTCCGCAGGGGTTGTAGCGCTGCATCAACATATAGTTGGCAAAGGGTAGGAGAGTTACGCATGCCCTGAGGCAAAATTGTCCATTCAAATCGCTGGTCAGGTCCTCCATGATTTATGGCTGGCAAAGTGAAGGCAAACCGTTTAGTATCTTGCGGGTACAGGGCGATAGTAAAAAAGCAATCCTTTAGGTCCACAATTAGCAAAGGCCAGTCTTCAGGGAGCATAGCAGGATTAGGTAATCCCGGCTGAAGTGCACCCATCGGCTCCATCTGATTATTCACTGCTCGTAGATCATGCAATAAACGATATTTGCCACTCTTCTTTTTTATTACAAAAATAGGAGTGTTCCATGGGCTAGTTGAAGGCTTTAAATGTCCCTGGTGCAGTTGTTCTGCCACAAGTTGATGGGTGGCTAGAAGGCTTTCCCGTTTTAGAGGCCATTGCTTAACCACTACAGGGTCATCAGACACCCAAGTGAGTGGAAGTGGAAAAGCCCAAGCAATGGCTGTTATTCCAAAGGGTGCACGTTAGTAAGAATGACCCCCATTTGAGCAAGAACATCACAACCTATGAGGCATGACACTGAAGCAGGTAACGAAACCACTGCAAACACCACGGTGAGCTGTTGATCCTCAATCTTCAACTGGATAGGGGGTGTTTTCTTAGCTAAAGTAAGTCCTCCCACTCCAGTAATCGTATGGGTAGAGGAGTACAACGGCCATGCCGTCGGCCAGGCTTCTGGGCTAATGATACTAGTGTCTGCTCCAGTATCCAGCAGAGCCATCAGTTTTAGTTCCTTCTGGCCATAGCTGATCCTAATTTGTTTCCGAGGACGGTTATTTAGATCCATTGTTAACAAGGTTAGTCCTGTCGAACCAAATCCTTTGTCCGCTCGAGGCTCATCAGTAATGGGAGATAGTGTTGATGTCAATTGTGGAAGAGGGATAATCTGTGCTATCCTCTGTCCCTTTGGTATAGTCAACGGAGGGTATGGGGTATGAGCCATAATATGTATTTCTCCTTGATAGTCAGCATCAATCACGCCAGGCAACACAAATAGTCCCATAAGAGTGGCTGACGAACGGCCTATCAGCAGACCCCCATAAGCTTGTCCATTTAGTAGTAAAGGTCCATGTATCCCTGTAGGTATCTTGGTTGGACGAGTGGTCATCAGGGTGATATCTACTGTGGCTGCCAGGTCCAACCCAAGGGACCCGCCGGTTGCTGGTGAAAGGCAGGTGCTGCTGTTTTTCTGGCGACTATTTGTGTCGGAGCGCGGCCGTTCGCGCTCCTGCGGGAGTTTCCCGACTGGCGTCTTCGGCATGCCTTGGTATTATGGGTGTTCGACTGGCATGTTTGACACCAAATTCCCGTGGCACGGCATGCTTTACGGAAGTGTCCCCCTTGACCACAACGATAACATCGCATAGAAAGGCCAGTGGTATGCTGATTTGCAAGCGCGGGAGCCTGAAGTGGTGCAAGGGCCGCTAAAACCTGACTGGGTTGCTTTTGCTTGTTCCTTCAGCCCATCACCCAAGTTATTTATAGCATCTACTAAAAAAGCCTGATCCCCAGTAGATATACCTGCGGCTCTTTCTAATGCCTCCTCGATAGTCCATGTACCTCCCATTGTTGCTATCATTCTTAATATAGCAGGGGAACTATTCTGCATGGCACACTGTTTCAGGAGAGCACCCTTCATGTAATCTGGCACTCCTGCTTTATCTATTGCTGCTGCAACCTTATCTATGAATGACCCAAAACTCTCATTCCTCCCTTGCTTAATTCCCATGTACATTGGTAGCCCCCCGGGCTCTTTAACTCGATCTATGGCGAGTCCCACTAGATGCATTGCTTCTCGGACCTTATCGGGACCCATAATCATCTGGGCTTCAGTCCTAGTATACGGTCCCAACCCCATCATTTCATCAACTGATAGTCTGACCAAAGGGTCGCCAGGATCCCTCTGGACCGCAACAGCAGCGTTAACTATACCCTGCCAATGAGCATTGAACAAAAGCTGTTGATGAGGTGTAAAAATTAATTTAGCTAAGCCTCTCAAGTCTGTAGGCAGCAACAATCTTGTATTAAAAAGATAATCCAACATTTGCTTCACGGGTTCGCTCTTCAATCCAAATTGCGTAACAGTTTGCCTGAGCTGAGCAAGCCACTTCCAGTCTAGGGGTGAATACGATCCTACATATTGTTGTTGCCGCTGTATTTGTGGATTTCCCTGATCATCCACACCCACCTGTACATCCACCTCACGCACCTCATAGTCAACAGGGAATGCCAGAGACCCGGAGGAAGCCATTTCTCCCGCTGCTGTCATTAGCTCAATATCTCCCCTCTCCATAGCATCTCGCGCTAGATCAGACCATGCCTCCCGTCTTTGCCGCGCCATTTCCCCCCATAGGTCACTAAGAGCCCCTGGGATCGGATCTGGCTCGAATAGCGGTTGTTGCTGCGGAGGCTTAATGAGTTTCTGGTCAGTTGTGCCTGCCGTTGGATTAGGGGGAACAGGTGGGTTCCTAAGGACAGAGCAAGGGGAGTCCTGCGCTTCCTCTCGGGCATCACTTTTATTGTCCATAGGAGGAGCAGAGGGCAAAATATTATCAGCACCTGGCGGGGGTGGAACTGGCGGCAGAAACACTCGCCTTGTCGCTGGTGCCGCAGGCTCATCCTGCGTACCATATCCAGTATTTTTCTTATGCGCCTGTACTGCCATTTCTGCAGCTTTTTTCTCTGCTACCATTTGCAACATTTCATTCTGAACTAGTCGCCATACCTTCCCTAACTTCTTTGCCGTCTTATCATCATCTAACACAGCGTCCCACAAAATATCACCACATTTTCGCCACTCACTCAACTCATGAACAGTATGGGGATTTTGAAAACATCCCTTACTATACCCCCATGCTAACAGCCCAGGTACTTCCTTTCTAATGTCCATGCTCTTGAGACCCCTTCTCTCAAGCGTGGACATAAAAAGATCATACGCCACCTGCCTATCCATTGTCAGCGCTGTTGCAGCTCCTCAGGCTCCGGTGACGCGTATGGCCCAAAACCACCGATGTGATCTTTGGGGGTGCCAGATATGTATTCCCGTCTGTACTTCACTGGCGCCGTCCGTGCTGCTCCGGACCCAACTCCTACTTCGCCAACCGTGGTCGCTCCCCCGTTTTTCTTAAAGAAGGGGAAAAAGGGGGCACGTCGGGGTCACCATTTGTCAGCGAAGGGAGGCCCAGACACCAGGTGGTTCATCCAAGAGACTCGTTTATTGATACAACTGTTGACTATTTTATACATGGCTTAATTAGCTCATACATATTACAAAAGCAAAGCCCCGGATTGGTGAGTTATTTTTAGCAAGGCTTAAGATTGGTGAGTTATTTTTATGCACTTATATATTGTTTAGACATTTCCCAAATTCTCTGGCTGCAAGTTCCCTCTCAGCATCCTGTTTTGCTCTACTTGGGACTTTCCTTGACACCTCAAGGACATCATGTCCTTCGCGTCCCTGCTTCTATTCTATGTCCCTTTTCCTGCATCCAATCCATAATTAAATTCTCCACAGATAACAGCAAAAAACTCTTCACTGTAAGAGTGATCAGGCTTTGAAAGGGGTTGCCCAAGGGAGTGGTGGAGTCATCATGCCTGGAAGTGTTCAGAAAATGAGTAGAAGTGGCACTTGGTGATGTGCTTTAGTGGGGTTCAGCCAGAGGTTGGATCTTGGAGGTCTTTTCCAACCTTTGAGACCCTGTGACTCTGTGATTCCTTTTCCAGAAGCATTTCTGAGTGAGGGAGAACTCAAGCACAGGCTGCACTTCTCTTCTTCCTGGTCTCAGTCAACTAAGGAACAGCTTCCAAACATTCCTGCCATGCTGAGGACACTCAGATCCAAGGAGATCCAAAGTTGTGATCCCATCAGAAAGTCTGTGCATCCATCTGAGATCATTCCTCACTTCCTCAGCCACAGAGCTGAGCTGGAACAATTCCACAAAGTCCCTAAAGAACAGGATTTGGTACAAACAGTAACTTCCCCCCCTGAGGTTTGTAAGGACTCAGTGCAGCTCTGAAGTTTACAAACATCTCCTCTGTTCAGTTGGGATTATTTTGTTCATTTTGTCCTAAACACAACAGGGGATGGGGAAAATGAAAATGGGAAGTCATCAGCTAGTGGGAAACAGTGAGACTGAACACAAAGGAGCCTTCCCTGCCTTGGGGGACCCAAGAGCTCTGGAAATGAATGTGGGGAACTGTCTCCTTAAGATCAAACCTACCCTTGGCTGAGGAGACCTTGCTCCCCACCACCTCCTCGGGAAGGGAGATACTTCCTCAATGAGCTGACCTTTGGTCTTTCTGATGTTCCAACCCCTGGAAAAGCACCAGCTCTGGCAAGGACTGTCCATGTGGTGCACTGACAGTTCTGCAGAGCCAGGTGAGAGCCCTTCTCCCTTCCTCAGCCTTCCTTTTCCTTGCTTTCCAGAGCCTCTGGACCGAGCTGGGGCCACCCAGTCCTCATTCAGCACATGCTAATTCTGACTTTTCCACAATGTCTGCTGTCATCACTGGCTCCCAATTTAACCTGGCTGCAGAAACGCCTCCTGCATCCCAACCAGGCTGGAGCTGGATTGCTCAGAGACACAGTTGGATGGGGCTTCAGCACATCCCGCCTCTCCCTGGTTCCATGTGTGGGAATTGCTGAATCAGTTCATTTTCCCCCTTCTTCCCCTCCCAATCCAACTTTTCATTGGCAGCCACAGCCAGTTGAAAAGATTTTGCTGGCAAAACAAGTCCTTGCTGAGTTCAAGCAGGGCTTTTGCCCCTTGAGTTTCTGTATCAGCCTGTGGATGTGGAGGGGATGCTGCAGGAGTCCCTGAGGAGTCAGTGGGGCTCAGAATCCTGATTTTCCTTACATCCCTATGGAGCCACACTGGTCCTGACACAGCTCAGCTCTGAATCCCTCCTGTGAGGTGAGAGGGCTCTTGGGTGAGAGGGCTCTTGTGCTGCTGCAGCCTTTGTTAAATGCTGCAAGGGCTGCTCTGCCTCTCCAGAGGTTCATCTTTGAATCCCTGGGTCCAGGTGCCCCAAGGACACAACAGTCTAGGAATTGGGTAGCCCAGGAAGCTGACACAGGTGGGGACAAACCATGAGAGTGTTTCCAGAGCTCACAACCACCCAAGGACTTCAGCCAAACAAACCTTCAATGTGGTGCCTTTTCCTTTTGCCACACTGGGAAAAACCAAAAGGAAAAAAGGGAAATAGAGAAACTTAGTGATTTCACCCTGAGCAGAACAAGTTCTCCTCAAGAGGCTGCAGAGTCCATCTCCAGCTGAACCTTTGCAAACACCACCTCCCCAGGCACCCACTTCCATCTACTGCTGGACTAAATCCATTCATAATTCTGGCTCCCACTTCACTGAGCTGCCTAATCCAGAACATTGAAGAAAAAACCCCTTAACACTAAGCTGAACTTGTGGGGTTCTGCCTCCCAAGATCAGCTCCCCTTGCAACAGGGGTGGAAATCTCCAAGGGATAAACAGACAGCAGGATCATATCCCTCTGAATTCGTTCATCAAAACCCAGACTGGGATTTTTCAAATACTTGGTGAGGTTCTTGGGATCTGACCTTAGAGTCTGAGTCCTTAAGGTGGAAAACACTTTTAAGATCATCGAATTCAACCATCACCCAGCACCACCATCATATTCACCATTAAACCATGTCCCCAAGTGCCACATCCACATGGTTTTTTGGACACTTTCCAAGCATGGTGACCCCACCCCTGCCCTGGCAGCCTGTGCCAATGCCTTACAACCACTTTCATGAAAAATAAATTCCCATGAAGAAATTTTATCTTCTCCATGTGCAGGAATTTTATCCCTCACCTGTGAGCCACAGGCAGTGCTGGCACCGTGTCAGGATGATGCAGGGAAGTGAGAAGCCTAGGAGAAAGTGAGATATCCTGAATCCAGACTGTATCCAAACACAAATCATCACCTCTGTCCTACTGACCCCTGCGTGCAGGTCATGGCTTCTACACACCCATGTGATTACAGCCAACAGCAAACATTAAAAAAAAGGAAGACAAGGAATGGGCCTATCTGTTATAAACAGGAGATTTAGGCATTGTCATTCAAATCAGCCTCAGTCAGCTGCTGCCTTTCCTTTGATCCACTCCCTACTCAACAGCAAATACTCACAGCACATCCCAGCTCCTCAGGATCCACAGAGGAATGTGGGAATGCCTGGAGTGGCAGCTGGAATCAGGCTTAGGCATGGAGGAGGAGAAGGGAGTAAATGGGAAAATGTGATTCTCCAAGGATTCTGTGCTGCTGGAATACCTGGCTCCCCACCACTCTGCCAGGCAGCAGAGAGGAACTGAAAAGGGAATAAAACTGTCTCCTGTCACAGTCCTGACTTGTACTTTTGCATAACAAGCCAGAGCCACTGTGACTCTGGTTTAGCATTTTATGATATTTAATCCCAAAATTTGACTCTTTCACTCTCACTGCTGGGGATGAGAACCCCCTTAGAGCTGCATCTGCTTAGAAAGCTTCCTATTGCTTGTATTGTTATATTTGCATATAGAGATGTCCATGTTTACAGGAGACTCCTGTGAACCTCCAACTACCCCAGGGAGAGACTCAGGAAGTTATTGAGGACAGCAAAGATTTTCTCATGTTATCTGGGAAGTCGCACTGCTGGGTGGATCCATGGGCATTTTCCCATGGCAAAGGAATTCCTTTAATTAATTCCTTTGTAAACTGGAGCACTGATGTTCAGAGCCAGAACCAGCTGATCCCTCCTGGCCTTACAGCTTGTTCCTGCAGGAAGTCTTAAAATCAAGATTAAACTACTTTCTCAAGGCTTTCTCAAGAAGAGGAGAGCAGGGCCTGGCATTTGCTGCCCTGTGTTACTCCTGAATGGTCACTTCTAGCTTGTAAATGTGTAATTGTCTAAAAGTGCCTCCCTCCACATTCCAGTCAGAAGTTCCTGAGGAAAAGGTGGCTTTGTCTCAGCACTCTGCACCCTTCCCTGCTCAGGGGTTGGATTCCCCTCATGTTGGAGGAGGCTTAGGGAAATCCCTGATGACTCAGGGGAGTGAGTCTGGTCTAGGGAGGAATAACAGTGCTTGTAATTGTCCTGCAGGATCCTGGAAAATGTCCTGTTTCCATTTTCCTTTGCTACCATTGAATTTTAATGCAGGAGCGTCCACTGATATTCATTATTCATCTGTCCTTGAATTTTTAACTAACATATGCTGGAGATTATTCTGTATTTAGAGAGAGCTGGGAGTGCACAATGATTCAGCTGGGCTGGTATGTCCTGCCACACTGCTGGACCATTTTCAGCAAAAGGAGGTAGCTGATCACCATAATCGGGAAAATTGTTAAATTCACAAGAAAAAGATGCCAGGAGTCATCTGCTGCATGAGACTGAAATCCATCTTCCTGGTGTGAGAAATGATCACTCACTTCTCAAAATTTTAAAAGGTTTATTTAAACCTTAGCAAAAATTACAACAAAAGGACTAAATAAGGAAAAATTACAATGCTGGGAGTATGCCCTCCACCTGGCTCTATCCACCTGGCTCGTATCCATGTGGCTGCCTACCACATGGCAGGCTCCCCACATCACGGTTGCTCCACCTTTTATACCCTTGGTGCAACAGGCAACCTTAACCCCTCCCAAAGTCTGTGTGTTAACTCTTTGTCGCTGTCCATTGGTGTTGACTGCTTTTTTGTAACTTGATTGGAGGTCAGGTGTTGTCATGCCGTGCCTCTAGTGACCAGCCTGCCCCTCCCCAAATGCCCGGACTACCAAGACTATCCTGGGAACAATGCTGGGGGGACATGTTGCAGCAACATAACTATACATCCATAAAATTTCTCTTAACATACATATAATGTTCACCCCATAATTGTTAGAGCCAACCATCTCATTACTCATCTATAACACTGGGCTGTGTCTCCAGAGCTGTGTGATCTCTACCATTCCCAATGTGAGGATTCTCTGCTACACTGGCCTGGTGTTGGCCCTCTCAGAACCCAGGTACAACATTCATCATAGAGTTTAAAAAAAATTAAATCTCAAATACAAGTTATTTCTTCATTATTTTCCTAGGCAGTAATCTGAGTGCTAACTGCACCTTTCTTTGAAAGTATTTGGAATTCAGCTTTATTTTCTCATTCCTTTTTCCCTCTATAAATACTTTGCAGATCTGATTCACGTTTCAGCTCTGTTGGTGTCTTCAGCACTCCTCACTTTTCAAATAAGAATTGCATTGTTGGGAGTGTTGGAAGTTTATTTCAGCCATGGCTCCTGGAATCAGGAAACTGCGTGAGAATCTCAGTTTGCACTTGGAAGTGTATTTGTGGCTTTGTATTGCAAGGGAAGTAGGAAAATATCACCCAAATGTGCTGAGAAGGGCTGACAGCTGGAGAGAAAATAAAATAACTTCTCCAAAGAAAATCTGTACAGCTTTCCCCCGCCCCCCATTTTTTTTGCCTTTATTTTTAGTTTTTGAGGGAGAAGGAAATAGAAAATATATCTGTCCCTCTGAAAGCCTGAGCCCCCTCCTTTTCCTGGCTCAAATATGCCAGGGCAGCAGGTGAAGAAGCAGGGTCCAGAACTCTGATTCCATCCCTGGCCATCAGAACCCGTGGCCAGACCCAGACCCTTGCACGCGCCTAACTGACCATCTCAGTCCCATTCATACCACATTCCTGCTCCTTTCAGGAGCAGCTGGAGTGCTGGGGGTAGTTTATGGTGCAGCCCAGCAGGTACCAGGCTTATGCCTGGTGTCTCTCCATGTGGCACAAAGCACTATCGCCCCCCAGCCCAGCTCCTTTTCCAGGTCCTGCAGGTAATTCCAGCCACCAATGATTCCATCCTCCTGCTCTCCTGGGCTCCCAGTCCCTCTCTACTGCAGCAGCACTTCCAGAGACACACTGTGAGCACAGCAGGCCTTTTTACTTTGATGTAAACAAAAGGTCTAGGAGACCTTCTGCTCCCTTTGAAAGCCTTCATTAAAGAGGAGAGGGCCTAGAGGCAGGGGCTCAGGGTGCGCTCTCCCATCACCATTCCCAGTGGCAGACAATAACAGGGAGGATCATGCACGCCTGTCATTACCACCAGATGTGGAAGCTCTATCCTCGCTGGGATCTCCCACACACCTCGTTTGGCTCCATGGTCTGAGATAGTCTTCTCGCTCGGCTGTCCTCTAAGTTATGGTGGCGGTGACTGGCTTGGCTCCAGCTGATGTTTCCTGCCTCCTGAGGTCCTTGCCATCCCTGAGGGATGGTTTTCTGGTGCTTGTTGAAGTCGGCTCGTTGTCTTAGGGTGGTTTGAGCTTACAGACAGCAAGGTAATTAATATGCGCGGCTCGCAAGTCTTTATGGGAAAACCAGAAGTCTGTTCTGGGAGCAGCAGCTGAATTTCCTGATGAGTTGAGGGGGAGTAAGGGGTGCAGGGCACTAAGGGGAGAGGGATGAAACAGAACTTTGGAACTGGGTAAGACCAATACATCAACTATGAACAAGGGAAAATACATCAGCTAGGCACATGAACTGGGGCTGGAACAGGAACAGGTAAGTACATGAACAAGGGGTAAGTACACATATAATTTGCACACCACTTTATAACACACATGGTCCTGTCCTTTTAACTTATGGCTTCTCCCAGGGAACATCAAGCAGGATTCTGTTGCCATGAACTCAGAGGTGACCCGTTCTCAAGGCTCAAACCCTCATGACTAGATCCAAAAGAAGAAATTATCTAAGTAATGCTAAAAATCAATGACAATTAAGCATTTCAATGCTTTGCAGAGTTGGTCTTTTGAGGTGACAGCTACTGAGAAATATTTGGGTTTTAATGAAAATTCTGAATTTTCTGTAACTGTGGCAATGAGAAGATGGATTGAACTGAACTTTCCATTATTATTATTTCTCTGAAGGCAGAAACAGAAACAAAGTTCTGAGTAAGGAGAGCCTTTTCCAGAAAATGTTTAAAATATTTCAGCTGTGTGGAGAATGGAAAAGCCATTCCCAGAGGAATGGGAATCTCTGGGAAGTGATTGTGTCCTTTCTGCCTGGAATGAAACTAGTATCAAAAATGGGATTGGAAAGGATATTAAATATACACATCACATGTCTTTATTAGCATAAATTCTGTATATTTTAGATCAACTTCTCATTATGAATGATTTTTTATTTTTATTGTTTTGAACAATAGTCCAAGGCACTTGATTTGTACTGGACTTTAATCCGTAGGGGCCTGAGTATCTCACAAGATAAATGCAATCCAGTGGAATTCCATTTTGTATTTGCCATCACAGAGATTTGCTAACATTGCCTAAACCCTCTGTTCTGTTTCTTGGTGCAAAAATCCTGCACAGATCTTGCTGGAAGAAGAAAAAAAAGTGAGGTAGACAGACAGCGTGAGAAATCCTCACTGAAACACAGGCTCAGACACATTCCCAGGCAGCTGAAGCTGGGAACTGTAATGAGCAACATTAGGAAATATCAATATCATTACCAGAAAGGCACACAATAGACAAAGAGCTCCAGTTAATAGGGAACAAATTTATTCCAGAGCCTGTTACATGAGGTTAACAACAACCAGTGCTATTCCTAGGAGCACCTGGAGCTTACCAGGACAGACACAGCTTGATTTTCTTAGATTGTAGCTTTTATTGCCCCTTGAAATGTCACTCTGAGATGGCTCCTTCTCTTCACCTACTAATAACTGTGCTTTGGAAATTCATTTAGAAATCCCAACCTTTCCCATTCCCCTGAATTCCAGATTTGCATGGTAATTTCCAGGGAAATTTTCTTCTCTGACCTTAGGGAAGATCTCTGTGTTCCGCAGCAGGACGGGCCCACAGGGACACTGGAGAGCAAAGGGAGGGGATGAAGTTTCCAACACATTACAGCTACTTAAGCACAAAGTAGAAGCACAAAGAGACAATTAAACATCAAGATCCTTTTTCAGAGCTGAGCTCTTCAAAGCCGGCCAGGAAGTGGAAAGATGGATATCTTGGCTTCCTGCTGGTCTTTGAAGAGCTTTACCATCCCCACAGCTGATGGAGCATTTGAAGCTGGTCTTAAGGAGAAGTCTTTGCTAAACCTGGAAAAAGTCTGTCCCTGCTGCCTGCTGTATGAACTGGGGTGTTCAAAGCTCTCTGCTCCTGATTGTGTTGTTCTTGGAATAGCCCAAACATCCATCAACTCAGCCTTATACATTCTTTACTGAGATTGGCTAAATAAGCAAGAGATAAATCTACTGGTAATGCAATTAAGTCATAATTATAAAGAAATGCATATGCAATTACTTCCCCGTCCTCATTAAAGTTGAATGCATGCTTATGGGTTTAACTACCTTTTAACTACAGAGCACAGGAAAGTTAATTAGAGAGTTGTGAAATTTTACATTTTAACTTTTCCTAGAGGAAGAGTGACAATGACTGCCTGGGAAACAAAGCCTGGAATTCTTGGAGAGAAAAATACAGCCACACATTTTGTACAAAGCAATTAAGAGTGCAAGAGAAGTGTGTTAATAAAAATTCAATTATATGTCTATTACATGTGCAATTCCCAATTGCAGCAGGATTTTTATTTGGGATAGACCCTGCATTTCCATCAGAAAAATCAGCTGGAGATGGTTTCTAATAAAGCTTTAGTAAAACAGTGCAACAAAAGAGATTAAGGCTTATTAAGAGCTGCCAAATGAGAGTTTGTGAGCGTGATGTGAGAAAGACCCTGAAGAGCAGTAGTGTTGGCACATGGAATTCAGTGTTAGGACTGAATTCAGTGTTTCCAGGAGTTATTTTTACCCCTCAGACACCAGGGCCTCACCCAAGTGCCACAAAGGTGACTTTGACCAGAGACACGGCAGGGGTCCTGCTGCCAAGCATGTGGGAATGGGAAGAAATTCCAGTCATTCCCCAAATAACACCCTACAGTTGAGGTTTCCTCTTGATGTAGAGTTTTGAGCTGTAAGTTTGGGGTGGCCATCCCTGCACACAGCTGGTTCATGGTCATGATGGTACTGAGTGCTCCCAGGAGGAGTTGTGCAGAGGTTAAATTAAATTAAATTAAATTAAATTAAATTAAATTAAATTAAGTCACGTATGAGGACAGCAGAAGCTGGAGGGCCTGGAACAGGGAAGTTCAAGTTCTCAACCTTTTGCTGTTCTTTGGGCAGTTAATCTGCTGAGCACCAACCACTTTTGGTGACATGGAAAATAAGCCCAGACATCCATGTGGCTATGAGTCTTAATTTAAGAAATATAGGGGGAAAACAAAACAAAACAAAACAAAAACAAACAAACAAACAAACAAACAAACAAACAAACAAACAAACAAACAAACAAACCGGAAAACAGGGAAGAGTCTGGGTTACTAGAGGGATGAGGACAGTCAGCAGCTTTCTGTGGGTCCTTCCCCTTACGGAGCCTTGCAGGCTGTGACCTGTGAGCTATTCCCCTGTCACAATTGCAGGAAAAGAGCAAAGTGTTGTCTTTGGGAGCCAGATACTGTGGCAGTGGGCATTCCTGGGAGAAAAGCTTCCAAGGAGAGAGCAGGAAGCCAGATAGACTGTCTGGCTCTGAGTCTACCTCACTCCTGGCACATTGCCACCACAAAATCATGACCAGGGCAAGATCCACCCCAGAGACAGTTGACAAACCAGGAGGAAAGTTCAGCACCATCAGGACAGCCTGAATGCTGGCCTGAATGCTACAAAAAGTCCACTTCATCAGCTGATTTTTCCCCTGGCTGGGAATTTATGGCTGAGGAATCATTCAGGGCAAAACTTTCCAGAGGGGAGGATCAGAGCTTTGGTACCATGAGGCTAAGGGTGGGGACAAAAAGAACGGGGTTGGGATATGGGTGTTTGAATGTGCTAGACTGAAATAATCTGGTGTGTATCAATCTCTGGTATGTATCAGGGGTTTGTACTGACAGACACAGTGGAATTTATTTGGGAGAATGGAAATTCATGTGAAATTCTGGGGTATGTCTGTGCCCATTTGGATGATTTCAAAGGTCAGGTAGAGATTCACTGTTTTTTTTCTTGGCTCTTTCTCTATGTTTTCCTTGTTTGCCCTCAAACACCTCCACCTCAGAACCAAAGGGAACCGAAAAGCACCTGCCTAACACATTTCTGAATCTCCTGGTGATCCTTCTCCTGTGAAGTGGCTTCCTATGACATCTGCCAGCACAAAGGAGAAATAGGAAAGGTCAATCCAACACCTTGACCCTGGCATTGTTTCATGCACACTTTGGCTTTGTTTTCCTCTGAAGATTGGGATTTCAGCCTTTCAGGCCTTCCTCATTTCTCCTGCCAGGGTCATTTGGCCTTGTCCCAGAGCAGCCTCGCAGAGGGAAATTGGTCTTTTGTTGGGACAAAGAGCTGAACTGCTTGGAGGAAGATTGCAGAAGGTAGTTCAGGAGCTGCTTCTCTTCATTTTCCCTGGCAATACCCAAATGTGAGGATGGTTTTAATACAGGGCCTCTTTCATCAGTTTCTTGTATTGGTGAAAGCCATAATATTACTTGACTTTATTCCAGCAAGTGAAGGCAAACAGAGAGAATAAACCCCTGACTCTGACTCGTCCCACTCAATGATCCACCAGGAAGGAGTTTTTGCCTTGCAGGTGTTTTCTGAGGCTGAGTGCCCAGTTCAGGGTTCAGAGAAAAGCAGTTGCTGGACACAGGTAGACTTGTGTCACTCCCAGGGTTAAACTCATCAGCCTTGCTGTAAGCTGAGTTTGATATCATCAAAAGCCACTTCCTACTTCCCAAATGCAAACAGATTCTCCAGCATGGAGTTGAATCAGAAACTCTTTGTAAATCTCAGAAGGGTCTGATTTCCACCTGAACTTCTGGGTCTGTTGCACAACAAAAAAGTCACTGAATCAGAAAAAGAAACTTAATTCTGTCATTATCTGGGGACAGAAATTCACACATTTTTGTTCATAAGCATTCAAGAAATGTTACTGCAAGTGTTAAATTCACTCCAGAGTCCTGTGAGAGATGGGTATCTCTGACTGCCTGATTATAATTAGAATCACAGAGTTTTGGTGAGGTTTTTAATCTCTTCATTATAGGAATATAACTGTATTTGGTAATTGCCACAAAGTTGCAGATCTCTTTCTTTGATTTGCAATAGAGGCTTTGTACTCCAAGAGCTTTTGTAAATGGTGTGAGGTTTGTGCTTTTTTACTGCTCTCGGTGACTACACCCTAAAACCTCCTGATGTCAAAGTTCTCAAGCGTGACAGAAAATGGTGTTACTGACAATTGTCCGTGCTGGGTCTGATGGGGGGTGGAGGATAAATTCTGTATTTTACTGGAGCCATAGGGCACCAGGAATTTTCCCTAACAAGCAAACTTGGCCCAGGACAGTGGAGGTGGATCCATCCCATGACCTTTGTGCAAGGAATATGAGCAAACTCTTCTGAGCACTGAGACCAAACAAAGCCATCAAAGCCTCAGTGCTGGAGCATAAGGACCTCTCCAGAACCCAAATCAGCTCTTTTCCATCCTTAATGGCTTTGTGAGATGCCTGAAATGGGCACTGAGGGATTCTAATCACCTAAATACCATTTATTTACCTTTGTATTCCAGCAGAAAATAGGACAAGAGACTCCTAGAAACAAATCCAACCCAAACTGGAAAAAAGAGAAAATTCTATAACCAGAAAAGGAGACTAAACATGATGTGTCCTGACACTGCCGTGTAGAAACTCTTCAATTTAAGGCAGCATTTAACACACAACTGTGCCAAAGGTAACCTGAAGATGTTCTGTCATATCTTATGTATGCTCCAATGCCACAGCAAAAAGGAAGAATTCCCTGTCAGCACAGCAGTAATTTTCTTTCCAAGGCTAAACAAAAATCATAAAGGAATTGGAGGAACTGATGAAGAAGGCGAGATGCGAAATATCCTGATTTTCTAGCCCTGTGGAAAATGTCTTACTCAGACATCAGAGAAGGACTAAGAGGGACCAGCAGGTTTTGCTGCAGATATCAGGGATTTGGGTGTCATGGGAATTTGCCAGCTCCCCACTTTGCTTGCAGGGAGCAGGTTGGGGTGCTGGCTCATCAATGCTAACAAAATAGGCCCACGATATGCGTGCGCCTCCCCATGGAACCCTGGCACCACACTCAGGCATGGCTGGAGCAGCAGTGACACACAGGGACAGACTCCTGCACCTCCACTTCCAGCTCAGAAAATTAAATCTGTGATCCAAGGGGGGGAGTGGGGACTAAGGGAATTCAGCAACACTTTGAGAAGGAATCCCCACCCTGAGAAGGAAGGGACCATTCCCCAAGGCCCAGCTGTCACTTTGCTCCCAGACACCACAGAGGAAGTGTCCAGGGCCAGGTGGGAAGGCACTTGTAGCAGCCTGGGCTGGTGGAAGGTGTCCCTGCCCATGGCAGGGCTGGCACTGGATGATCCTTATGGTCCTTTCTAAGCCAATCCATTCCAAGATGCACTAAGGATATGATTATTTTTCACTTACCACCAAGGCAAGCTGTGGTATCCTTGTCTCCAAACACCTTAGCAGAAAGTCCTGCTTAGCTTCTCTCCACTCCATTTCCATCCAGCCCCCAGCCAGAATTCAATTGAAAAATGGAATAGGAAACAAGGAAAATGCTCAGCTGCTCCAAACTCAGCTGGGTTTGAGGAGCTGGGCTGCAGCCATCAGTGTTGATGGAAGCATTGTGTTTGGCTGCTAGAAAATCTTTTGCATTGAAAATTATTCCAATGCGGTTGTGTTCCATCCCTCAGGAACAAATCCGTACCTCCACCACAGATTTCTCTCCCATCCCCATTGTGCTGTTTGATGCATTGAGAAAACCTGGGCTGGTGCACTAAAGCTTCCAAGAGCTCTCGTTTAAAGACCAGCAGTCAGTGTTCCATGGCCTGTTTGTGGCTGTCAGGGGAAAAGTCCTTTGGGAGGCTCCAGCAGCAAGGACTTGGAGAAGCCACAGACATTTTTAGGATGAGAAAGGAGAAATTACTGAAGACAAGGCCTGAAGAAATGGTCTGGATTTATGCTCAGCTGTATTTTTCCATGAAAACAGAACCATGTCTTTCTTGTCACTGCACTGATTAATTACCCTGCCTTTTAATGTCAAACCTGAGACACTTCCAAGCCAGTTTTGCTGATCATTTGGACCTTTCATTCCTTTGCAACAGTTAAAACCGATAAAAAGGACTATGGGAAATACCCCAAAGCAATCTCTCCAGCTTTCCAAGGGGAGGTTTTAAGGCTGCAAAGGATGGTTTGACTTATTCTACACATACTTTTGAATTTTCTGACACTGAACCTCCTAGAATTTTGGGTTGGAAATGCTGATAGGGAAAATTCATCATGGCTCTGGATGTAAATTCTTTATGTGGGGATTAGAGACTGGAAATTTGGTCCCCTAAATTTTCTCCTCTACCTGTGAGCTAGAATGGACCAAGTGGGTTTGGTCTCCCCTAGGCTGAGTTGTACCTGAGTACTTCCAGCATCTTCAATTTCTCCTCAATTCCTCCCTTCTAATGGTGCCAAAATCTGATTTGCATGATGTCATGGCTAAAAAGGACACCCAGAAATCCCACTAGGCTGCAATCAAAACATCCTGATTGCACTCAGATTTGTTCTGCATTAATTATAACACAGTGCAAACCAACTTCCTACTCCCTGCTTTGGTCTTTTTTAAAGAATAATCACCAGAACACCCAGCAATAACAGCACAAAACCATCCAGGGGTTCAGGAGTCGCTCAGAGTCTGCCTGGGGGTAGAATGACCATGGCTGGTTCTATATGTGCATTTAATACCTGAAACACCAATCTGAAAATCCCATGAAACTAAAGGGGGAAAAAACCTTTTTTCAGTAAGAGTACATGACCAAAATGTCAGGATTGGAGCATTAACAGCATTTACAGGGACTGGAAATCCCAGCCCAGAGCTGGCTGGGAATGGTCCTTCTGCTGCCACACTGCTCAACAATGAACACTGGTGCATTATTAAAGCAGTGTTCTGAAGAAAATAACACAATTTTGGATTGTTCTGCCCTGGGTGCCTGCCTTGCTGCCTGCATCCCCTGGGTCCCTTTGGGGCAGATGTGGCACTTCATGATGGGGTTTCTTTGGCATGGAGGGATTCAAAAGTTGGACTCCATGATCTCAGAGATCTTTTCCAACCCCCATGATTCTATGACTGTATTCCACATGTATGAATTACACATGGAATCATGGAATCATTTAGGTTGGAAAACAGCTCCAAGACCATTGAGTCCAAGCTGTGCCCGATCCCCACCTTGTCCCCAGCCCAGAGACTGAGTTCTGCCTCCAGCCCTTTCTTGGACACTCCAGGGATGAGGACTCCAAACGTCAGTACTCAGCCCCTGCTGAGGTCTGACCACCCTTTCCAGGAGGAAATTCTCCCAGTATCCACCCTGCCCCTTCCCTGGCCCAGCCTGAGGCCGTTCCCTCTCCTCCTGTCCCTGTTCCCTGGGAGCAGAGCCCGATCCCCCTGGCTGTCCCCTCCTGGCAGGAGCTGTGCAGAGCCACAAGGTCCCCCCTGAGCCTCCTTTTCTCCAGGCTGAGCCCCTTCCCAGCTCCCTCAGCTGCTCCTGCGGCTCCAGCCCCTTCCCAGCTCCATTCGCTTCCCCAGACAAGGTGTTCCAGACCTTAACCCTGCTGTGGGGTTAGGGGGATATGGGAAGATGCTTAGTGCAGTCTGCTCGCCCCAAAACTAACAAAGCCCTTACAAGTCAGCCCATTTATCATTACAAAGAGGAATTTTCTCATCAATTTTCAAATCAGAACCTCCTCAAATCCCAGAGCTAATCAGCCACTGACATACTGCTGGGTTTTGCTCTATAATTTCCAAGGACTGCATCCAGAGGCTGGGCTGGAATGGCAGTTCCTTTGTGTTCTGGAGTTCTCTGAATGGACCTGATTACAAAGTCAGGGGATTAAAGGGGCTGTCAAATGGAAAGGACAACTTCAATAGAGCCAGGTTTAGTGCTTGGTAGAACTGCAGTAAGGAAAAGGAGTGCAAATAATTCACCACTAATGCAATTTTTTGTTGTATTTATGCCAGATCTGAACAGGTACTTTGCAAACAGACTTTATTTTGTTTCTGCTGTTCTCAGAACATTTAAATGGTCTCAGTTTTTAAAAATCCTACCTTGTATGGGTCACACTGAGATCTGTCTCTTTAATGTTCAGGAAAATTGTCCCAGAATGGGCTTTCCTGTGCCTGGGGACCTGACTAAGCTGCATCAGGATCTAAGAGATTAAAGGGGCTTAATTTGGCATGAAAGATGGGGGAACTTCCAGAATGGTCTTCATTAAAGCTGCAGGTACAGCCTGATGCTCTCTCCACATGTCAGGTGTGAGAGACAGGGGAAAAAACTATTTCCTAAGTTAGATGTTTTTAGATTGGTACTCCAGGAAATGTAAAATCCTGAGAAAACCCAGTGACAGGATTTAATGACAAGGAGAAAAGCAAACAAGCACTTGTGAGGTAATCAGGAAATCCCCTTTCAGAAGGTCCCAGGATGAAAATAGAACTTCTTGGGCTTGGAGACAGGAGAAATATAAGAGAAGGGAAAAAAACCCAAAAAAACCCAAAGAAACCACAGCAACAACAACAAAAACCAACAACAACCAAAAAAAAAAAAAAAGCCCACCAAAAAATAGAAGAAAAAAAAAAGCTGTGTGTGGGGGGAGGGTGTTGTTTAATTTTTAGGGAAGTCGTTGTTTCCTAATTTCCAATGAGGTCGCCTCTCCATGTGCAAAGGATGGGTTCTGCCCTTCCTCCTCTCACTCTCTCCAGGGCAGGGGTGGAGTCCCTGTCCTAGGAGGGATTTAAAAGCCGTGTGGCTGGGGCACTTGGGGACACGGTCGGTGATGGACACACCAGTCCTGGTTTAATGGTTGGACTTGATCTCAGAGGGCTTTTCCAGCCTTCTGTAGCTCTGCAATTCTGTGTTTGAACTCCCCAGGGAACCCCAGGGCTCTGCACTGCAGCAATAACTTCCCCCCTGCCCTAGCACTGAAGGTCCCCAGCAGGACAGCCCTGGGGACATGGCCTTTCCTGAGCCCCAGTCTGGCTGTGCCGGCAGCAGTAGCCTGGTGCCACACACAGCAAACTCCGGACCTCATTTCGGGATTCTTTCCTGTTTAAGCAGCATCCAAACACCCCGGGACGTTGGGACACCACTGTTCATGATAATGAAAGATGCAAATTCGCCCTGTGCTTCCCCAGAGCCCAGGCTTCCCCTCATTCAGAGACCATGTCCCCTCTCAAAGTCACTGACATTTTACCCTGCTGATATTTCCTGATGGATGCTCCCCGCTTTGGTGTCCATAGCGACCGCGGCTTTCCTTGAGCAGCCGGAATCCCTGGCAGCGTGCGAGGGCACTGAGACCCCCCAACTCAGCTCCCACGGCCCACCGGGGCTGATCATCCCCCTGCTCAGCACTGGGAGCCCTGCAGGATCCGGGGGGACGAGGGGAGGCCCCCTCTGCTCGCTGGGATTATTCACTGAACTGCAGATGGACACTGGGGATGAGCACTGTCTGCTCCCTCGTACCTGCTGGGTGCTGGCCAGCACTGCAGGAAGGGAGAGGAGGAAAAGGAAATGCAGTGTGAGCATTTGAGAGTGCCCAGGGTTGATAATTGGTGTGGCAGAATTTCCACTGCCACTGGACTTCAATTAACGACCGTGGATGAGTTGATGTAACATTGCAGCTGTGCTTTCCGTTAGTTGGTTATTTCAGTTATTTCAGTGCCCCTCAGATGTTCAGTGCTCAGAAAAAACCCCAAACCCACAATTTAAAAGCACAACACCTCCTGCAATGAAATAAAAATTTAGAAGTGTTGATAGAATTGATCCCATCAAGCTCTGCAGGATCTCAGCCAGACAGGAAATCCCAAAGAAAAACATCAACATTTCCAGCTGTGCAAGACTCCATAACTGAAGTATCTTCTTGCCTTGTCAGGGACACATCCATGTTCACATGGGTAAATTGAGGCACCAAGAAATGCATATCAATTATTAATTATTAAGTGAAAACCAAGACCCTGGGGGTGAGATTCCCAGTGCTGTGCTGTTCTATGACAGTTTTCTAGCCTAGCTGGGTATTTTTAGAGGATTTCTGGGGTGTCAAGAGCAGCCATCACCAATTAACATGAAAGATTTAAAGCAGTAAGGATGAGCAGCTGCTCTGTGCCCTGGGAGCATTTTAACCAGACCCACTGGAATGTTCCACCATCCCCTTGGAGAGAGTAGTGAGCCATTCCCGAGTCCCTCCCAGCCCAGCACTTGTCAGTTCCTCCTGGATTCCCCATGAAGGGGAAGGAGAGCAGGCAGATCTCTTTGGGAGGCAATAATACCTGTCCTGCTTCCTGAAATTGCTGGAAACCTTTAGAACATCTGAAAAGAATTTCTGCCAAGCGTTCAAGGAGAATGAAAATGTCAAAGGACATTTGTAAGAACAAAGGGATTTAATAGTTCCTTTTCTTCTGTCTAATATTCTGTTCCAATGAATTTTGGATTAGAGGAATGAGTTTAGACCAGGACAAAACCCCAAGGCTGAGGTGTGGACAAGGAGTGACTCCCATCTTTGGGGTTGGGACTGGGGTGGAGGCAGTGTGGGAACACACAGAGGAATTGCAGCCTTCCAGGAGGTAAAGGGGGCTCGTAGGAAGGAGAAGGACTTTGGACAAGGATGTGGAGTGACAGGACAAGGGGGAATGGCCTTAAGCTACCAGAGGGCAGGGTTAGGTGGGATACTGGGAGGGAATTCTGGCTGTGAGCAAGGTGAGGCCCTGGCACAGGGTGCCCGGAGCAGCTGTGGCTGCCCCTGGATCCCTGGAATGTCCAAGGCCAGGTTGGACGGGGCTTGGAGCCACCTGGGACAGTGGAAGGTGTCCCTGCCATAGCAGGGGTGGCACTGGATGGGCTTTAAGGTCCCTTCCCAGCCAAACCATTCCAGGATTCCATGGCCTTGCTGGGGTCATCAGATGTGTTTGTGTGGTGAGAGAGTCAGTGCTGGTCTCACTTCATCATTTGAGGTATCTCCCAGGCTTGGATGAAGCAACACTGACTTGAGAGCGATGAGAAAGGCCAAAAACAGAGGGAGGGGAAGGAACAGCAAAGACCAGGCCCATGAAAGAATCAGAAGGAGAATTCCACTGAAATATTTTATGATAAGTGTCCCTGCCTTCTGTTTTTGCTCTTGACTTTGAAACACAATGCAATTTTCAAGTGGATTTTATTTCCCAGACCATGTAAGGTAGGTCAGAGACCTGCAAGGGTTTTAATTCCAGAGCAACTCCTGTGAGCACGGCTGTCACTCTCCTGAAGGGGTAATTGCACTTAAAGGGAATAAAACAGCACTTTTAATATTTCTATGTCATGTCCAACACAAGCAAAGCCCTTTGTTGGCTCCCAGATCCTCATCCATTACTGAACCAGGGACGTGTGGAGTTGTTTCACTGTTCAAAGAGCAAAGGAGACAATGATCTCTGTTCTAACACTGCAGAGGCCTTGGTCCCACCCTGTGCGGGGCAGGACAGGAGTGGTGCTGCTGGAAATCTGAGCCCTGCAAGCTGCCCATGTTTAGGTTGTTCCAGGCAATCCCACAGAGTGAACAAATGGGAAACCAGGGGAATGCAGAGTGGGAAAGCATGGAAGTTTATTGTCACAGAATGGTTTGGGTTGGAAGGTACCTTAAACCCCTGCCATGGGCAGGGACACCTTCCACTGTCCCAGCTGCTCCAAGCCCTGTCCAACCTGGCCTTGGGCACTGCCAGGGATCCAGGGGCAGCCAGAGCTGCTCTGGGCACCCTGTGCCAGGGCCTGCCCACCCTCACAGGGAACAATTCCCAATTCCCAATATCCCATCCAGCCCTGCCCTCTGGCAGTGGGAAGCCATTCCCTGTGTCCTGTCCCTCCAGCCCTCAGGCCCAAGTGTCTCTCCAGCTCTCCCATGGGCTCCTTTCAGGCACTGAAAGGCTGCAATTGGGTCACTCTGGAGCCATCTCTTCTCCAGGCTTCCTGATTTAAGGGAAGATAACAAGGATGACCAGAAACAATAACATTTTCAGGAGTAGTTGATTCATACTGCAACTTGGGATGAAAGCAAACCTTCAAGAAGTCAGTATTTCTGATTTTATGTGGAACAGGTGTGAACTATGTAAATATTTTTGTTTCACTTGAAACTTTGTTTAAATTGGGAAAGTTTCATGGCAGTGCTTAGAGTGCTTAGGTGTTGCTTTATGTCATAAATGTTGACGGTGGATTCACAGTATCCAACACAAAGAGCAACATCCAGGTTTTAACAGAATGGAAATTGCTTTAGAAAAGATAAAATATTTAGATTGTCATAAGGAACCAGCAAGAAGAGGAGAATGAAACGTTAGGGTTCACATTGCAGTAAAAATATGAACATCCTACAAGCTGTGAATTTATTGATAATTTTAATGGAAATAAATTGGATAGGTTTAAAAAGGAAAAGCAAAATAAAAGACCACAATTTTCCATTAGAAATACAAAATTCCTAGTGAGCTGAAATTATCCCAAACTCTCTGGTGCCTGTCTGAAGCAGAGCACAAAGCAGCAGGGACCCGTCAGTGTTTTTGAGGGATGTAAGGAGCACAGTGAAATCTTAACTTCCATCTCTATCCATGATTTTCCAGAGCTGATGTATTTAAGGACTGACAGCCCCCACACTCCTGCCAGGCCTTGCAAACCTCTGCTCTCCTTAAGAGCAGTCATTATTTAAGATTTTTAAGCCAAGTTTGAAATGTGGCACCTAAAAGTCCCCCCAAAGCCATGCTCTGACCTCAACAGTAGCACCAGAAAGCAGCAAATGAGCTCTGGTGGCCACCCATAGCATAGGGCTGTTGGAACTAATTCAGCCCTTTGGTGTTTCAATTGTTGCCGGAATGAACTTAAGCAGTGTTCAATTCACCAGAGGAGGAATAAATCAGGTGAGTGGGATGAATTCCCAGCCAGTGCTCAGAGGAAGCAGTAGCTCTCTGAGGAAGGACAAGATGAGAATTAGGGTAGGCAGGGATGAGTCACAGAAGCAGAAGGAGCAGAAGGAATGGTGGGAAAACCTTACCCCAGGGAAGATTTGGCTGTTTATGCTGGTGCCATCCNAGGCTCAGGGTGGACACCAGCAGGAATTTCTGCACAGAAGAGCAGTGTCTGTGTGGTTCTTGTCATGCTCTAGTGCGACACTGCAGATTTCCTGAAGCTCGGTTGAAAAGCAGGTGGGGACTTTTCCTTCATCTGGAGCAATTCCTCCTGCTCTGCTGAAGACAATGTGGGTTAGTGCGAAAAAAGAGAAAAACTAATTAAGCACACAAAGGTGCCCATCCCCTTTTGCTGAAGGAGAGACAGCAGAGCAATGAGGACCATCCACTGGCAGTGCAGATTAAATTGGGGTGCTGGCTCCTGTCTGAGAGAAACAGAATCATTTCAAAGAAATAAATTTCTATTTCAGCTTGAGCATCCCTTTCTCATCTGGGAATGAAAAAACTCTAGTGTAGCAGCATCCCTCTGTTTCTTAGTAACCATGGAGCCGGACTGATGCATTGAATTTCTGTTCTGGTCACATCTTCCTACTCCTTTTAGACAAAAAGAGCACAGCTCTGCCAGGAACTCCAACTCATGCTGCTTTTAATTTCCACCAAGGGTTTTGTGTGTTCTTGTAGCAACAGCAGATGTGGAGGGATCTCTCTGCTCCTGGACCACTTTGCTTACCGGAGCACGTCAGCTTTTCCCAGTAGGGAACAGTGTCCAACAGAGAATGGAAATTCCTCCTTAGTTAGAAAGCCACATCCGGATACCCTGAAGGATCAGGGCTGAAAAAACATGAGAGTGGTGAAATTCAGGGAGGGAGGTCACAGCTGCCATCCTTAAGTATCACTGGATGAAGGTTGATCCACCAGGAACAGGGCGGGACTGGAACAGAAGCAGCAGGGGCTGAGTCAGAGGCACAGGCTCTGCGATATTCTTTATCCATGGAGAGTGTGGCAAAGACACATGGATCCATAGATCCAAAGGGAGCAAGGAGCAGATCCCTAGTGAGAAACCCAGTGATACCACTGGGAAGATTATTGGCACACTCCAGGAATCTGGCATGGCTGGAGAAAATGAATTGTGAAACTCTTTGTGGTGTGCACATTTGTTTTCATTTTGCATCAGAACAGTCAGAAGTTTTTGAAGAGTTTCATTAACAGAAAAGGACCAATCCATCCTGGAATGATGAACAGCCTGGGCTCCAGAGTCCCATTCTGTGGGATATGGGACACCACTTTGAGTCCTTCTCTGGATGCAGAGAGAAAGCACAATCCTTGGAATACTGAGTGTTCCCTGGACATGGTGTTGTCACCTGCTGGCATCAAGCCCCACGTGGTGTTTGGGCAGAGGTAGAACTTGATGATTTCAGAGGTCTTTTCCAACCTCAGCAATTCCATGATTCTGTGCTGCAACATCAGTGATACAGGCACAGGAATATTTGATCAAAAATGGTTTCTAAGAAGAGATTTAGTGAAGAGAAATGATCCAGGGAAGGTTTTCATTTCAATTAACAGAGCTTTCTCTGCAGGCACACAGGATCCAGGCTTTTAGTTAATTTATCTCTCTTCAGCTCACATTTGCCTTTGTATCCATCCCCACACACTCCTCTGTTTGCTTGCTGCACAGAAATCTCAGTTTTATGATCCTTGGATAAATATGAAGACTGCACTGAATGTAATCTGAGTTCATGTTTGAAGAAACTTAAGTGGAACTCCACATTTTTAACAAAGGTTTTTCAAGTCTTGGGATCTTCCAGGTATCTGGATTTTTATCTGATTGTTCTCTGTTATATAAATACTAACAGACAATTCAGAGATAACCTTAAGCTGCAGCTCAAAATCTGAATTACATGAGAGAATGAGACTTGTGTGGGCATTTACTTACCGCTGTGGGGTCAATAACTGAAAATTCTGTGAATAACATTAGAGAAGTAATTCAGAACTGAGCAGTTCACATTGCTCAGAGCAGCTGTGGCTGCCCCTGCATCCCTGAAAGTGTCCAAGGCCAGTTTGAACAGGGCTTGGAGCAACCTGGGACAGTGGAAGGTGTCCCTGCCCATGGCAGGGGTGGCACTGGATGGTTTTCATGTCCTTCCAATCCAAACCATGCCAGGATTCCATTCTCAGATTCTACAAGGCCAGACCCGTGCAGGAGCAATCCCCCAGGCACTGAGTGCAGAGCCAGGGAGCTCCAGCTCTCACCTTCCCTGTCCTCTCCAAAGCAAACAAACAAATGCTTCAGTAATTAACTGTGAGGAGCAGTGATGGGAGACATCACCCAGCAGAGGGCAGGCAGGAAAATGAAGAGCCGGTAAAAAACAATCCAGGAAAACAATTAACTTTTCCAATGGAGGAGGATGCAAAGGGAATCTGGTCACTACATTCCTCCTTCTTAGAACTGTAGAATCAGAGATTCATTAAAGTTGGAAAAGCCCTTGGAGATTATGGAGTCTAGTCGTCCCCCAGCATAGCCAAGGCCATCACTGACCCATGTCCTGGTTATTGCAAATAACCTCAACCACTTTATCTCCTTTTAAAGGGAAATTCTCCATGAATTTGGAATAACAGAATGGAAATAAGTGGAAAATCCAGCCCTATTCCTTTCCAGCTATCTCTTGAATGGGCTTTGGTGGCACCTTCTTTGCCAAAGTCCAGACCATGTTGAGTTCCCCCATTATGGTTCCAAGTGATGCTCAGCTGGAGCTACAACACCTCCCCCTTTCCCAACAGCCAAGAATTAGTCCCTTATTTAAGTCATTAAATGTTCAAATATTTTTTGCCGGGGGTCAGAACACCTGCCTCAGATTCCTCCCAGATGGGGATGGTTGCCAAGGTAACAGCCAGCATCACCTCTGCATCCTCAGCGCTCCCCAGCAGGGACCGAGGTTCTTTCCCTCTGGGTGAGCTCTGTGTGCTCAGAGTTACAGATGCCCACTGAGAGTGATCTGTTTGTGCTAAGCTGTTGTGACAGGACAGCGGAGTCACAGGTTTGGTTTTACTATTGCTGGGGCCGGGGCAATTTCAGTCAGCACATTCAGGAGGACTGGGGTCATGGATATTTTTCCCTAAGCCATCAGGATGAGCTCTGACAAATGATGATGTGTGACCACACACTCAGCCTTTGCTTCATGACTGTGTGAAACACTTGGGTTTGATCCCACCTGGAGTCATCCACAAAATCTGTATTGACATCCGGCTAGCCACACTGTCTCCTTTCCTAGCCAAAGCGGAGGTTTGTCATCCTTTTTTCCAGTATCTGAGAGTGAATTATCTGTGCTGGGGAAAGAAAAGGCTGCCTTGGCTCAGCTGTTGACATCCCCTCTCTGGACATGTAAAATGTGATGAAATATATCTCTGTGTTCATCTGGGCTGATGCTCTTTCTCCAAATGTGAATGTCCTCAGTGTTGACATCTCCATCTGAATGAGTTATTTGGATTCTCTTGACAGTCAATGAAGAAAAACAGACCCTTAGAGGCCACAGTTGCCTGCACTGCAAGGAGGATGTAGGGGCCAGACACAGCAGGTAGGAGATGCCCTGTGCTGTACAGGAGATCAGACAGGAGCCAAAACCAGCTGCCCTTGTGTTCTTCCTTCATATGTAGGGAAAATTCAGTAAATTGGAGGCAGGATTGGAGAAATAGGGCTGAATTTCCAGAAAATCCCAGTTAGCAGTGATACAAACCAAGGTGTGGAGGCTGTTGCTCAAAAGACACATTTCCCTCTGTTCCAGCAGCTTCCACGGATGTTCCAGGACCCTTCCTACAACTGTGGTGAACAACCATTGAAAAGGAGACACAGAAATAGTAAAGGCCTCTTCCAACTCATTTGCCATCCCTTCTTGGGTTCTTTTCCATCTACAGGAGGTCCCAGCTGAGAAAACTGAATAATCCCGTAATCCCACAATGGATTGGGTTGGAAGGGAGTTTACAGATCATGTAGTTCCAACTTTCTGCCATGGGTGGAACAACCAAAGTCCTTGGGATTTGGTTATCCATGATTTCAGTGATGTTCCTGCCAGATCGTGTTTTCTTGGGCAGCGAAAGATCAAATTAGTTTCCACAAAGTTGGGGTTTTTTTTAAATAAAGTTTTTAAAAGTGAAGTGAGAGAAAATCAGAGGGGCTCCTGCCAGCAAAGGCTGCTGGAGACGGCAATAGAAATGTCATGGAGGTTTGTGTAGTGGCACCTGGCTGGGGTGGAGTTCATAATTCCAGGATAATTCCACACTCAAAGAACCAACAGCTCCCAGAGTCCCTTTAAGACAGACAGAAACTATTCCCTCCAAGGTCCTGCGTCACAACTCCCCTCGGGCATTCACAAGAGCCCAATAAAATGCATTTTGCAGGAGTTTATTGCTGCCTTGGCACAACTACTGCGCTGTATCCAGAGCACTTAATGAACTCCACAACACAATGGCTTTCTCTTGATCAACCCTGGATGATGTTTCTCTGTGCTGGAGGCATCAACCCCCATGTGAGCCATCTAAATATCATCCTGGGAGCTCCTTAGGCTTTTCCACACCCTGGGGAGGACAAGGAAATGAATATGTCACCTCTGACTGTCCCCTAAAGATAAACTGCTGAACACAGCACAGATGCAGCCAGAGGAGAGGGAAGTTTGAGGTTTTTCCTGTGCAGATCCCAGACCTGTCCTTCAGGACCAGGACCAGGTTTCAGCCATGCCACACTTTCCTGGCTGCTCCCAGCTCAATTCCATTTCTCCATTGCTCCCAGGGGAACTATAAGTGATTTTCAGGTTTGCCTTGGGAATGAGTCCTCTGCAGAATTACTCAGTGGGACGTGAAACAGAACCTTCTAAACCTCCCAGCCTTCAGTTTTGACAGTTTTTCCAGTTTTGCCTCCTATTATGATGGCTCTTGTTTTGACATTTTCTATTGGGGCACATTTACAGCTCATATCAACAGAGTGGATCTGGACTGGACTCAGAGTGTTTTGAACATACATTTTTACAGGGAATACTTGAAGAACCTCAAGGACTGTCTGCAAGGAATACACATTTGGAACAGGTGTTCTGCTCGTTTCTCTGACTGCAGCAGCCATCACACACAGATCCACACCCAAGACTTTACTCAGGAGGTGCTCCATGAGCTCAGGAATTCTTTATCAGAGTGAGGAGGCCGTGGCACAGGGTGCCCAGAGAAGCTGTGGCTGCTCCTGGATCCCTGGAAGTGTCCAAGGCCAGGCTGGACTGTCCTTGGAATCCTCTGGGATAGTGGAAGTTGCTTTTGCTGGGAGGACCTAAAGTGTTCTTCCAGGACCAACCCTACACGGCACAAGTCAGCTGACAAAGGAGTTTGTAGACATCTGCTGGAAGAGCTTTTTTGGTTGTGCTCTCAGATGGTTTGAATCCTGGGAGCAGGGAGCTGGGACAAATTCCCAGCTTAATCTGTGCCTGACCTGGAACAGCCATTCCTACCTAACACTCCCATGGCTATATCTCCTGGGAAGTTACAGAAGAACAGAGAACTATTCTCCGTTCCACAGATGGAGCAAACGAGGCGCCAGATCCAGCACATGGCACATTTGGTGCCTGCTCTTTGCCTCCCTGCAGAGCAGCTGGTGCTGAACTCTCCCAAAGCAATGACTCAGCTGAAGGGAAGCACAGGGAAAAGGAACTTTCTGTGCAAGTCTGGCAGCATGACCCAGACCTGCTTTGGCTCAGCCTGGAGCACCATGCCATTCCTCCATCACCCTGTAGTGCCCTGTGCCTGACATCAGCAAAGCTGTGTCCCAGACTGTCCTTGGGCACTGCTGGCAGTCATGGGAGCTGCTCAGGTCACTCCAATTTAACTCTTTCTCTCTACAGTGGGGTGGGAATAATTCCTTTAACTGCAGCAGGAATTCCTGTAAGAAAACCTTTTGGGACTGGTCCAAACCCAAGCTGGTTTTTAGACCAGATCTAAATCTCCCGTAGGGTGTCCCTGAGTCCTTACACCCAGGGTTGTTCTTTGACGTTGTGACTCAGCAGTTCAGGTGTTGTGCAGGAAAGACCTCATGTGGATAATCAGAGCAAGATTCCCTCCTGCAAATCGACCTTTCCACCTGCTCCAAGCAGAGGATGGAGGGTGATGGTTGAGTCAGTCAGGGAGTCCCCAGCCCTGGACAGATTTAAAATCCATGTGCATGTGGCACTTGGGGACATGGTCAGTGGCGGCCTTGGCAGGCCTGGGGGAACAATTGGACTTGATGATCTCAGGGGGTTTTTCCAACCCATAAAAATCCCTGATTCTACAGTTTTAAGGAGGAATTTAGTGTCCAGATTCCGTTTGCATCCTCCTCCACAGGAGAAGCTCATTATTTTCCTGGATCAGCTTTTTCAGGTTCGTAGTTTTCCTCCTGCCCTCTCCTGGGTGGTGTCTCCCAGCAGTGCTCCTCACAGTCTGGGTGTGCAGTTAATTACTGGGGTGTTTGGTTGTTTGCTTTGGAGAAGACAGGGAAGGTGAGAGCTGGAGTTCCCTAGCAGTGCACTCAGTGGCTGCTCTGCAGCTCAAGGCTAAAGCACCAATTAAATTCCACTTGAACCCTCTAATAATGCCAAGAAAAAAAAGGAAAGTGGCTTCACCCTTGCAACATTCACCCTGCTGAGGGGGTTTTATCCCGTCCTTCACACCAACCTCTCCTTGAGCTTCCACACTCCCCTCCCAGCTGCTGCAGCACCCCAGCTCCTTCTCTGCCTGGAGCAAATCCCGGGGTAAGGACTGGAAGTGCTGGGGAACCTCTGCCATGGCCATGGTTCAGACTGAGCCCAGCCATACCATGAGCCACCCCGGCCCCTGCGCAAGTCCTTCTGCTGCCCATGGGGCAGCTTTCCCTCTCCAGAAAAAAGGAAAGTCACTCTGGGGCTCAGAATGGGGAAGAAAAAAGAGACCTGAGTTGGAACAGAGGAAGCTGAGGGCTGGAACTTGCCCCTAGGCTGCACAGAACCACAACCACAAAGGTTGTAGGGTTGGGACATCCAGCATGGAGTGATCTGACAGACAAGGATGCAAACAGACTCAGGAACAGGCAGAGAATGGCCAAACCCAAACCACAGAGTTCATGCAAAGACACACCACCCCCCCTGCACCTAGATATTCATGTTTATATTTGTGCTGAGTGGTTTTGGTACATGGAATTGCTCCCATCCCTTCAAGATCCTCTCCAGAAAGCCCCAACCATCAGATTCCAGCTTGGCCCTCATGTCACTCCAGCACAGGCTGAGCCTGCCAGAGTAATTTGGCACTGGATTTATGCATGACTCAGTTCAAATAAAACACACTTTTTCTCCTACTGAAAAGATATTTGGTTCTCTGCACAGAATATTCTGGAAGTTTAATGCATGTGAACACCAACACTACGCTCACTTAGGTGTTATTTATATACAAACACTTGACCAGCTGCCCTGTTATTAAAACCTCAAGCTTTTCCTGGAAAGGAAATGAAGATTTATATCTTTCTTTTTCTCACAGATATCTGAATTTCAAGGGACTGGCCCACAGAGTGCCTTGAGTTCTGCCTGGTGGACATGGAAGGACATCAACTGTCTTGATTTGGAAAGACAGGTGGCTGCTAAGGAAGGCAGGAGCCTCTCCTGAAATGGAAAAAGGTAAACACCCTCCCTCCAAATCACCACAAATTTGAAATAAAAAAGCTCTCAGGCAAAGAGATGGGAATAGGAATAACAGTTTTTTACTAGGAAAACTGGAAAAAATACAAATGTAATTAGCACAAACAAAACTACTGATAAAGTCAGAATATGACCTGACACTCTGTGGATCAGGGTGTTGGTGGCAGTCCCATTCAATGATGGCTGCTCCTCCTGCAGTGACAGATGTGGTTCTGCTGCAGCAGTGATCCTGTAGAAGGGTGCAGTTTTCCTCTGAAGGTCTGGTGGTGGTAGATGGGCTTGGTCTTCCTCTGGGAATCCAGTGGAGAAGAGGCTCTCCCTGTATCCCAAAATCTCTGACTATATGCAGGTAAGAATGCTTGGCTCCTCCCCCTGGGTGGAGCGTCTCACAATGGAATAATGTAATTTTATCAGTCATGCTCATGCAGTGAGGCTCAATGGCCCATTAACAGAAGATATCTCCCCAGAGGGAGAGATTGGTTGTGGAAGAGATAAGAAAAACTGCCCAATTAACAGAAGATAACTGCCCCGCCTTTAACAGATAGCCAATAGAATAATGCTTATCTTACAGTCCAGGACATCAACACACCCCATAAGAGAAGCTGCACCACCTGGAGTCCACTGTGACCTGCACAAAACTGCTGAAATAGGATAAAGCTTTGACCTTCACAAGGAGCTCTGACAAGTCAGGCCCTGGCACAGGGATCCCTTGGATAAAAACAGACCACATTTTGTCCAAATGCTGCCTTTCCCCTGCAGAGAGCAGTAATCATATTTCTCATCTGAATTTCCCCTGAACAGGAGTTATTGCCCAGAGCTTTGATTTGTAAGGCAATTAAGCAGGTTGGGATTTTCTCCTCATACTTTTCCCATTTCCAAGCTCGACTGCTGATGCTGGCAGACACAACTTATTTGTTCTTGCAGACAATGTCATTTTTAGAGCTAAAAAAGTAATTTCAGAGCACATGGATCCAATGGCCCGTAAACTCTGATTGTGTTTTCACAGATGCATTTCTTTAAGGCCAGAAGGAAATATTATCATTCACCATCCTGCCTGACCTCCAGTGGGACATGGGACATGGAAATTCCCTCTGTAGTTTCTGTGCTGTACTTTGTAATCCCTGCTTCATTTAAAGCTATGGAAAAATATCTATCCTTCCCTGCCTTTTTGCAGTACGAATATATGGCACTGAGCAAAGTAATTCACCCACTTTGGGATTGAAGGGATTTGATTGACCTGTATAGGGATATTTATCTCAGATGTATTACCCCCCAGTCTTTGACATACCTGGTGCTTTTCTGTGACTGATGAATATTTAGTGTAATAATATTTTTCCACCAGCAAATTTATTAGTCTTGAAATCACTAAGGTAGACCTGGTCAGGAAATAGTTGCATTTGTTTTGCAGGCACAATGGTTTGTTCTCCTGCTTGTAACTGAAAAAAAAAAAAAAACTAAACAACCCTGCTCATGAAATCAAGTTCAACATTTTTCAATTCTCCTGCTGGAACTTTCAAATCAATAGAAAAGGAGAAATTTTATGTAACAAGGATTTCTCTTCTGGTGTGACATTTTGATTTCTAGCTGCCAACATTTCAATGTGTTTATTATCACCTTTAGCAAGGTGCTTAGGAGGGAGTTTACAGGAGCAGCAGGAGGTGTTCCCCCTCTGACCAGGACCAGTGAGCCAAAAGATCATGGAATATTCTGAACTGGAAGGGATCCTCAAGGATCATCCAGTCCCACCCCTGGCCCTGCCCAGACACCCCAACAACCCCACCCTGTCCATCCCTGGCAGAGCTGTCCAAACTCTCCTGGAGCTCTGGCAGCCTCGGGGCCGGGACCATTCCCTGGGGAGCCTGGGCAGTGCCAGCACCCTCGGGGGAAGAACCTTTCCCTGAGATCCATCCCAAATCCCCCTGGCCCAGCTCCAGCTGTTCCCTGGGTCCTGGCCCTGCTCTCAAGCAGCAGAGATAAGATCTGCCCCTCAGGAGGAAAGAAAGGCCGTTCTCAGCAGGTTTGGTGTTTCTGGCAGAAGGGGCTGTTGAGCATTTTGCTGTCAGGTACAAAGGTGCAGTGATTCAGAACCCTGCAGATGCAAGGTGTTAACACACTTTCAGTTCAGCAGGATTATTTTCTTTTCCTTCACAATATTTTAATTATGCTGTAGCTATAATTAGTTGAGTTAAAATAGGATTTATAATGAATTTTAAAGATCTTTTCCTGCCTTCATTTTGCCTAGACTTCTCAGGTGCTTGGGGAAAAAAAAAGACAAAAATCAAGAGAATTTGGTACGTGTTCGCACTTAATGAAGGCTGTGCAGTCCCAGGAGCAGCACTGCAGGGCCTGGATCCATGGATCCAAATGCAGAGCAAGATGCAGGAAAAAGGGGTTGGAGGAGCTGGGTAAAACATTGCCATACACAGCATTTTAATGCCCTTCCAGGGATCCCAATCCATCTCAGACAGAAGAGCTCTTGAATCTATAAGAGAGGTGAACAAGGGAGCTTCTTAATTTAACAGCAGCTTAAAGACTGAAAGTCAATGAGGGAACAAATAAGATACCTAAACAGAAAAGAGCAGACAGAACAACGGAGGCAGCACCCTCTGAGCAGTCTGGGGATAAAACTGCTCAGGATTGTTTGTCCCAGCCACTTTTCCACCTCTACCCACTGTGAGCTCCTGAACACTTGATCTCTGATGATATTTCAGCTCACCAGCTGCCTTCTGCAGTGCAGACAGACACAGGAGCACACCAAGGCTTGAGTTCCCCTTGCTTTCAGCATGGACAGCTCCTACAGCCTAAAATACTGTCCCACTGTGACAGCTTGCCCAGCTCTGCTCCTGGAAGAGTCCCTGTCCTGAAGGCTGGAGGAGAGCAGGAGTGTTCCAGCATCAGACATGGCCAATATTCCAGATCAGAGAATCCCAGACTAGTTGGGGTGGAAAAGAGACCTTAAATCCCACCCAATGCCATCCCCTGCCATGGGCAAGGACACCTTCCACTGTCCCAGGCTGCTCCAAGCCTCGTCCAGCCTGGCCTTGGACACTGCCAGGGATCCAGGGGCAACCACAGCTTCTCTGGGCAGCTTGTGCCAGGGCCTCATCATCCTAGGTTTAATTTTTTTTTCCTTATATCCAGTCTAAATCAACTCTCTTTTAATTGAAAGCAATCACTCTTTGTCCTATTGCAACAGGCCCTGCTAAAATGTTTCCCTCCAGCCCTCCTGAAGCCCCTTTAGGCCCTGGCAGGGGCTCTGAGCTCTTCCTGGAGCCTCTCCTCTCCATGTGAGCACCCCCTGCTCTCCCAGCCTGGCTCCAGAGCAGAGGAGCACCAGCCCTCGGAGCAGCTCCAGGGCCTCCTTTGGACCTGCTCCAACCTCCATGTGTGTCCTGATGCCACAGGGACACCTGAGAGTGGCATGGTCAGAAGCCAGGGGGGAACTGAGGGAGAGAGGTGGACCTTTGGGAAATGACGGGGCTCATCACTGCCTGAACCGTGGGCAAGTTCAGAGAACAAACAGCAACCAGGGTCAAGTAACTGCTGGAAAGGTCTTGTGAGTTCGGGTTCCAGCCCTAGACTGGCTCATGTCTAATGAAAGTTCTTTGGACTCTTCAACTCCATTTCTAAATGTCCCTTTTGTGACTGAGGCTCCCGGATCAACTCATGAGGATGTGATTTCAGTGTCTGTTTCTGCTCCAGGCCTCAAACAGGGACAATGCCCTTTCCCTAACACCTGGGGTGACAGGAAGGGCCCTAAATCTCACAGCAACAAGGTACAGAAAAACCCTGGCTCTGGGTTCAAACCCCAAAACCTTTCAGACAAGCCAACAGTGCCTTTGACTGATCTGGGGAACTTTTTTCAGCAGTTTTTAGTCTTCATTGTTTTGGAGCAAATGGTGATTTTATCTGCAGAGCAGCAATAACAATGAAGTCTCACTTTTAAATTTGCTGATTTGAACCATGTTGCTGACACTGACAATTGCTTGAGAGATAAATTCTGAAAAAGCAGCTAAAGCAAGTTTCTAATTATGTACAGATCCTGCTTTGGTGTTGATTAGAATTCCCAGTTCAGCAGAGCAGGGTGTACTTATTATTTTCTCATATGTTGACAAGGCAATAAAATATTAGAACAGTTGAATATGATGCTTGCTTATCAGAAAGAAAAAAATTGTGCACGTCTTCAGGGCTGGAAATGTGAGTCCATGACCATGACTGAGGGCACTGGGATTCCAAAGGATGCACCTCATTTCAGATACTGCTTCCAGACGGCAGCTGAGACAGCACAAATGCAGCAGGGCCATCTGTGGTGAGAGCTGAGACCCAGAAATTAGGCAAATGAGTCTCATTCTCTGCACAGGAGGAGAAATGAAACTGATGTTTGGGGAGGCTGAAAGGAGCCCTGGAGAAACTGATTTCCAGTTCATCACAAAGTTTGCAGAGAAAAATGGAAGTTGAAGAAGGGGCAAACTTGATTTTAATTTAAAATCTTTAGTTTCTTGCCAAAATTTTTTGATGTCTTGAAAATGTTGCCTGTGGCTTTGAAGATTTTTATTTGTCTGGATATAATAATACAATTAGGGAAGTCAGGCTCATTTCATGAACATTTTTGCCTCATAAAAACTCCTGGGTTTCCCTTGAGAAGCCTCACCCTGCTTTGAGTGATGTTGATTTGAAGGACTTCTTACAATCAGGTCTCCATAGAGTAAATCACCTTTGGCCACCAGCTTTGGTCACCAGAGCATCCAGAACCTGCGTCCAGAACTTCAGCTGTACTAGCAGCTCTAAATGGTGTTTCTGAGAAGGTTTCCTAGCTTCAGAATGGAATAATCTTCAGCGTGTGCTGGATTTTTACACTGAAAACCAGGTCAGAATTGCCCAGCTCTGGCATAGCCCAACTGGATCATTTAATTAGGGATGCATTATTACTTTTCAGAGCCGTGTTTGACTCAAAAACATGTAGAGTCTGAACTGAAAAGAAAGCTTTTATTAGTTCTCCTCCAGCCAAGTAAAATCACAAAATCCACAGATCTTTGCATTATTCAATGTTTTCCATCCTCAGAGTGCAATCACTTATCTCTGCTATTTCAACAGGCATTAAAAGAGCCCTCATCCACTCAAGTGGAAACCTGGAACACTAAGCTGTGCACGAAGATAATTTATTGACCTACAATACCCAGCAAGGTTACCAGGTTTGGATTTCACCCACTTATTCTTTTCCTTGCTACTTCAAAGAGAAAATTAAGACAAATTATTATTTGCAAAAACAGTAAACTGGGTCACTGCAAATGTCAGGGAGGAAGCATTACAGCAAAATCCCCACCATTAAACTGCCAGGAGGAATTATTTAGGATAACTTTAGACTTAAGCGGAGTGGAGTGTACTTTTAAACTGCACCCCTGGGAATTAATTTGTACATTTTCAGTCCTTTTACTCAATGTTGTGTGTAGAACTGGGGTGGGTTATTTTGGTTAATTGTATAGGTGGGGACATTTAACTGCTCTGGCTGAGCCAAACAAAACCCATCCAGGTTTGAGTGGGCACCTTTGTAATTATCAGAGAAGGAGCAGCCCTGAAGGATGAGAGATGCCTCTCTTGGGAAGTGGATGGAGGGCAGGGAAGATGAATTTCCCTCTAGGACATCTCACTCCTCAAGAACTACAAAGCAAGCCCAGAATGACTCCTTCAGACATACATCAAGATGAGAGGAACCCTGGAGCCAGAAAAAGAAAGTCATGGAGCCAAGGCAAGGCAGGAACATGGCAGGAAGGCAGCAATTTAGGGCACAGTCTGCTTCCAACTACACTGAGCTGGCGGTTGGGAAACCCTCAAAAAGAGGGAACTGTGGAATTTGGGGCAGTGCAGGCTGACTTCACTTCTTGGAAGTGTTTTGGGGTTGGGATAAAGGTGATGTTCTCCCTCAGCAGAGTGTGAGCAGGGAAAAGACCTGAACACAACCAGCTTGGAAGCTTCGGCAGGCAGGAGCAGGGACCTGGAAATCCAGAGCAGTCAAGAGCTCCAATAGGGATAAACAGAGCTCAGGAGGGGCAGGGGTACAGGGCACCTGAATACAACACAACACAGTCACAAGATTCCAGCAGGAAAGGGATTTGATGGCAGCTATTATTTTTCTATTAGAAATTACATCACAAAATCCCAGGATGGTTTGTGCTGGAATGGACCTTAAACACCCTCCAGTTCCACCCTCTGACATGAGCTCACCTTGATGCTTTCCTGTGCTCATAGTGAGCCTTGTGCCCCAATGAGCACAACCTGGAGCTGTGTCAGGGAGGGTTAGGTTGGATCTCAGGGAAAGGTCCTTCCCCTAGAGGGTGCTGGCACTGCCCAGGCTCCCCAGGGAATGGTCCCAGCCCCGAGGCTGCCAGAGCTCCAGGAGAGTTTGGGCAGCGCTGCCAGGAATGGACAGGGTGGGGTTGTTGGGGTGTCTGGGCAGGGCCAGGGGTGGGACTGGATGATCCTTGGGGATCCCTTCCAGTTCAGGATATTCCATGATTCTATGACACAGCACAGCACCTTCTTAGTAGCCACCAAAAGAGGTGTCAAACCCAAAGGAGAACCCTTTGCAAACACAAATTGAGACCATCGTTTGATTCCACTAATCCCCCAGCCTTGCTGCCCTCACTGTACTTTGCACTCAGTAAACTCTCTGTGTGAGCTGGTTTTCCCTTTAATCTACAGCTGACTGAGGAATCTTTTCTGGCAACGAAAACTGTTCAATTGTAACTTTTACTCATTAAAATAGAGCCTTCACCTTCAGGTGCCTACATTGTCTTGACAGAGTTCCAGTCATGAAAAGCTCTCGTGCAGCTCAGGCTCTGATGGATTGGAAGCCATAAATCTCGTTGTTATTGGAGCAACGGTTCTCCACACTCAGTGCAACAAGTACTCCCCAGCCATAAATCCTTGTCTCCTTTTCCAAAAGAGCCCATTTGGAATGCTTCAGCAGGATCTGGATGATTCTTTAGTTATTTGGGTACTTCTTAAAAAAGCCATTAGAGGCATTCTCAGGGAGGAAACGAGTCTCCCATGAGGCTTTGACAAGAATCCCAGCATTAACACAAACCCCATTGCTGGAGACACAAGGGAAGCAGTTGAAGAATTTTATTCTTCATAATATTTTCCTTGTTCTCTGAACATCCACTGATCAGAAGTGGAGACCACACACTTTGAGGTTCATTGCAGATTTCAATGACTGTCATTTCATTTCAAATAAAAACACAGAAATAACAAACAAACAAACATTTTTGACCATGTGTAGAGTGGTATTTAGAAGTAGAGATGAAACAATGAGATTACCTTCAGATCATGGTAGATACTCCTGAAGTGATTTTGACACCCTAAACCTTCTGTGGAAAAGCCCTTTAAAGCAGTATTTCTTCATCTTTTGTATAATTCTGTACCAAAATAATCCCTTAAGCAGATGGGACAAGTTTGGGGTTTTTTTGTTTGTTTGGTTTGTTGTTGTTGTTGTTGTTGTGGTGGTTGTTTTTGTTTTTGTTTTTGGGGTTTTTTTTTGTTTGTTTGTTTGTTTGTTTGTTTTCCCAGCAGCAGCAGCAGCAGCAGCATCCAAAAGAGTTAATTCAGGTTCTGAATTGGGAAATGTATGGATTGGTTCTGAATTCTGGCTTCTTGCACTGAGTGAAAGAATAGTTTTAGACCCATGCAGAGCCTGAATGATGCTTGATTCCAGCTCTGTGTCCCTGAGGAGATAAAACACATCCCAAAATGTTCCCAAGGCCACAGCCCTGGGAAAACTCTGGGAATAAAGCCCTTAAGGCAGAGGGCAGAGCTGAAAGGAACAAACAGCACTGACATGGAGCCTTATGCTCAGGTATCCTCCTTAAATCAGACATTCAGCAAAACCAAGACCTCTCCAGGATGAATCTTCTCATTTGAAAGGTGATTCATTGGAATCAAAACAGGGAAAGAAAAGATGTTGAGTGTCATCTGTGTCCCAAGGGTAGAAAGAAGAAATCCAGCCCTGAGTCAAAGCAAGCACTTGGATGTCTCAGCTGAAAAAAATATGGGGATTTTTGTTGCACGGTCAACACATTGCTTTTTTAAATGGTAAGTGAGAGCCTTTGACAATTCCTGGGTGTGTTTGGGTCTTGGTCAGGAAATTCTGGGATGTCAGGAGTGCTGGCCACACCCATATTGCAGATACAGGGGATCTCTCATGTCTTCAGTACTTCCTGAAGACACCAAGAGCAAAGTCCTGCTGTATTCCAGCAGGGCAGAGCAGGACAACAAGGGCAGAAGGACCAGGAAGAACAACCAGGGAGCCACCTCAGCAATGCCACTAAAACACAATTGCAGGAAAGGAGACCACTCACCTAAAATATTTCCAGTGTAATTTATTTAAGAACATTAATCCCTCTAAGCTCCAAGTCCTTCCAGATAAACAGATGCACACCCCTAAAATAGCCATTACAGGTCTTTTCTTTGTACTCAGCAAGAAAAGGCACCCAGGATGATTTAATGGCTTGAGTCATTAGTTGCATATCGATGACAGGGGGTGATGCCAAATCCTGAGGCTTGGCAGGAAGCTGCAGATCCCATTAGAGCTTCTGTTACACTTGCAAGATCAGAGTGTGAAACCTCCTTACTAAAGCATTAAGAAGGGGCTTTTATTTTACCCAGTGAAACCTTTTTCTGACCAAAATAACACCTTCAGCACCTGTATTCCTTGTTTTTTAGTGAGAGATGAGCTGCGTATGTGCAGTCTCCTGATGCAAGTCACAGCAAACATAACCTCCCCTGTTCTGTGCTCCAAGAGGGATCAGCAGAGCTCCTTCTCCTTCCCAAAATGTGGGCCCACAGGGGAAAGAGATGGCCAGGGCATGGAACAAGCAACACGAGTCTTCCCAGGACACCAGACTGGTGAATAAATAATAAATCTTGGCTTCTCTTACTGGTTTTCTGGTACTTCAACTTTCACGTCATTCCTGGGTCTCACTTTCGAGCTTCCCTGACCAACCAAGTCAGTGGAAAACTCTGCTGGAGCAAAAAGTCTCCTATCTCGCCAGCTCACAAAATAACTCAGACAGCCACTAATTATCTCATGGCAATGCCACCAGGAAAGCTAGCAAGGGAAGGATTGTCCTGGGGTATCTCCTGGAACCCATAACTCGGACTATTTTCAATCAGCCTGACTTTCCCTGCAGCAAAAGCAAACCCGTCTCCCAAACCAGATCAGATTGATCAAAAGAAGCCCTCCTTCACTGATAAACACAGATCACCAAGCAGGTGGTGTCTGAGGAAGCAAACTCTCCTGGCAGCACATGTGGAGCTGCTGCAACCTCAGCCATGGCAAGGAGGAAGCAGATTTTCTCTCCAGATGGCAAGTTTTACTTCTTCTAATTACAGATCTGTCCCCAAACACCTGAACACCCTCCACAAACATACTGAAACACCACTTGACAGGCTGGAAAGTGGCAGTAAAGTTTATTTAGCTATTTAGCAGTTTTAAAAAGGAACATTTCATCTCTCTTTGCTGCCTGCTCCCCTTCTCCAAGCAGCCCTTTGCAGGCAGTGTTATACAGTTCCCCTTGGCTGCTGCAAAGGGCATCTCTGGAACAAAAACTTTCAAAAAGAACAAAATAAGCTTTAAAATTAATCCCAGGATTAATTAGGGGGAGATAGGAGTATGGAGTTCATACCTGCCTTACTCCTAATTAAAGGCTGCTCCCTTCCCAGCCCTGTGCTCTGATGCAGTGAGGACAGGCAGGGTTTTAGCAGCACAAGTCAATAGATCCCTATTGAATTCTCAAAGTCAATCTATTCCTCTTCTGTTCCTCTTCTCCTCAGCCTGGCATCCTCAGAAATCAGTGCTGAGACTCCCAATGAATTCTGTGGCACCCTGGGTCAGGCCAATAAGAATGATCCATACTTATTAATTCTTTCAGTGTTTGGCAGCTCATTATGAGATTTTCCCCCTTGTCTCCCCCTTGCAATTTCTAAGCACTGAGATGTTTAAAGGAACAGTTTTCCTTTCAATACTTCCCCCTGTTTGACAGGGTGAGACAATAAAAAGCTTTATTTAGTTGTTAAATCACTGCTTTACTCCATTTGCAGGAAAAGTCATCGAATCACACTCATGGGATGGTTTGGGGTGAAAAGGACCTTAAAGATCCTCTCCTTCCAACCCCCTGCCAAGGGCAGGGATGTGGCTGCTCTCAATTTTTCTGTAGAAAGAACTGAGATAACTGGCCTAGGAAACTTAGAGGAGAAAATTGTAAACAATATTATTATCTTGCTTTGTACCTGTTATTTACAACAGCTTGTCCTGTGGGATGTGCTCTCTAACCTAGCCAGGCTGGTGATAAAAGCTCACTGGTTTTTCTACACAGGGGCTTTTCTTAGAATGGGGCTTTTCTTAAAATGGGGCTCTTCTTAGAATAAAGCTTGATAGAATAAAGGCTTGTGTTCTCACCTTCTGGACCATAGAGTCTCTCATTCCGTTCCTGGCACGACAGTGCTAACAGCCTCATCATATAACAAATGGCCGTTACCCCTTTACAACTAACAGAGCCCAATTACAACAAGTAATGGTGACCCCGACACAACACAGGGACACCTTCCATGAGACCAGGTTGTCCTGTCCAAGGTTTGCTGAAAAATAATGTTATCATCCTGGGTTCGGAGAGATGCCCAGGGAAGAAGGAAATTACTTCTCTGTTCCACATGATGCTTGAGATGTCATAGGAGACTTTTTCTCCCCCTTTTTACAAATTGGCAACTAAACTTTGAAATTTGAAAAATTGTTTTGGATCCAGTTCTCTGGATCCACAAGTCTGCTCCCTGTGACAGGGACAGGACACAGGGAATGGTTGGAGCTGGGCCAGGCAGGCTCAGGCTGTATCTCAGGGAAAGGTTCTTCTCCCTGAGGGTACTGGGCACTGCCCAGGCTCCCCAGGGAATGGTCCTGGCCCTGAGGCTGCCAGAGTTCCAGGAGAGTTTGTGCTCTCAGGGATGGCCAGGGTGGGATTGTTGGGGTGTCTGTGCAGAGACAGGGGTTGGACTGGATGATCCTTGGGGGTCCCTTCCAACCCAGGTGTGGTGGGTTCAGTGCTGGCCAATCACCAGTGCACTCATTAGAATGCACTTACTCATATCCTGCTGTGAGATAGGATTAGGAGAAAGGCAAAGCAGGCTCAAAACTGTAAAAGGGTATAAAGAAAAATTTATTAAAGTAACTAAAAAAAAGAGTAATAAGAATCAGAACTNCAGGCTCAGGCTGTATCTCAGGGAAAGGTTCTTCTCCCTGAGGGTACTGGGCACTGCCCAGGCTCCCCAGGGAATGGTCCTGGCCCTGAGGCTGCCAGAGTTCCAGGAGAGTTTGTGCTCTCAGGGATGGCCAGGGTGGGATTGTTGGGGTGTCTGTGCAGAGACAGGGGTTGGACTGGATGATCCTTGGGGGTCCCTTCCAACCCAGGTGTGGTGGGTTCAGTGCTGGCCAATCACCAGTGCACTCATTAGAATGCACTTACTCATATCCTGCTGTGAGATAGGATTAGGAGAAAGGCAAAGCAGGCTCAAAACTGTAAAAGGGTATAAAGAAAAATTTATTAAAGTAACTAAAAAAAAGAGTAATAAGAATCAGAACTAAACCTTCAGGACACTTCTCCTTCCCCTACAACCTTTTCTTCCCACTGACAATGCAAAAAGACAAAACCTAAAATTTTCAGTCAGTTTACTGCCTCTAGAATAGTCTTTCTTCAGTTCACTTAGGGAGAGAAGTCCCTCTTGTTAATGTTATGGAGACTTCTCCACAAGAAAACAGTTCTCTTGTAGCTCTCAATTTCCATGAATAGCAGCCACCTGGGGAAAATCTGCAATTGTGAAATTCCTCCCATTTTTCACAAGCCTTCCCACGGCTTGTTTATGGGCCATGTCAACTCATGGGGCAGTGTTTTAAAGATGAACTTGTCAAAGGCAAAGGTTCTCATTATCTATCTCTGAAATCATCTTCATCTCTAGGAACAGAGATTTTCTTCTCTCCCTGGGGGCACAGGATCTTCATTGCTCTTCTCTCCTTCTCTGTTCAAACTTCTCATAGGATCACAGCTACTTTAACATCTGCTTACTTTAGAATGGAGGCTTTTGCTCAATATCTACAATTTGAACACTTTCATCTCTCTATACCTTGATGCGTTATAGGGAAAAAAGAGTCTCATGTATCAATTACATATTTCTGCATAGCTTTACATTCGGATTTCAGCCTAAAACTAAAGGCATCTCCTCATCCCTCCTATCTGGGACTTGACTTCTTCGCTGACCTTGGTGTTTTCATGTTGCTTGTTTACGCGTCTGCACTTTTGTCCTGTTCTCTCACTTGAGGGAGGATTGAAGCACTGAAAGAGCTGCTGGGCTTGGTAACTTGCGACCGGAGCTGTGGCTGGGCTGGGGGGGAGAGCAGCTGGGATCTCAGCAGCCAACACACCGGGGCTGATGGCTTCTCCTCCCCCTGCCTGGCAGCTGATGGGGGGGTCCCACCGGGGAATTACCTCACCCTGATGAATGCTGCACGTGCAATCCCTGATCCCTGATCCTGGCACGAAGCTGTTCTTCAGAGCGCTGAACACACAGTAGGAAGTACATCTCGGGCGGTTAAATTGCGTTGTCTTAGTTTTGAGAAAATCCCCTTGTTTTACGGTCAGACCAAGGCAGAACGGAAGTTTTCCTGGCTGCTGCACATGTTTGCAGACCCATAATAATAAATCCAGCAGCTGTAGGATATATCCGAGTCCTAAATTACACCCAGGTCAGAGGATGAGCAGGAGAGGCTGAAATTGGTTCTCCACATCAAACTAATTTCTGCCCAAAAACCAGGCTATGGGCACCATGCAAGGCACAGCATCACCTGGAATGTGGAGGAAAACAGCAGCTACTGGAATGCAGCTGGATAAGCTTTGAGAAGAAAGGAAAAGAAAAGAGGAAGGGGAAGGGGAAAGGGAAGGGAAAGGGGAAGGGGAAAGGGAAAGGGAAGGGGAAAGGGAAAGGGAAAGGGACTTCCTCTCCTATCTCACCTCCATCTCAGTGGGACAGGGGTTTTGTATCTTCTTCAGCACTGAAATTCTTGGCAGCTGTTTGGACTGGATGAAAACCACCCTTCCCCCATAGGATTGCAGGACCCTTTCCTGGGGTTTCTATGGAAACGCAGCTGCTTTTAAAAATACCTGCTCCTTCCTCCAGTGGAAGAGACTCAGTGATCTCTTCCTGACTAGTTCTCCCTTTAAACAGGCTGTGTGCTCATTGTCCCACCACATCCAGGCTCTACCTCACTCTGGCTTGGCAGAGGTTTTGTTACAGGTTAAAGCAGCAGCTCAAGTGAAAAAGCTGGGACACAACCCAGACCATGAAGAGGCCCCAGCTCTCAGGAGACAAAACCCAGTGCTTGTTGAGGCCACAGCCTGGAGATGCTTCATCCTGGCCAGTCCTGCATCCATGGGGCAGTTCAGGTTCCTTCACCCAGAGTCACTGGGCAAAGCCTGAAGGACTTTGAGGTCTGGCCCAGGTACATTTTTGCACCTCTTTAGGGTGAAAACCTGCCAGAAAATACCTGTATCCAGTTTGGGATGCAGTCTGGACAGGTAGCACTCCTGCGTCTCCCAGCCCCTGGCCCCACTGAATTCAGTGTTGGGAAGGGAACCACTTTGTTCCCAACTCTCACTCCCCCTGCCAGGCACCACTGCCTGCCCTGTTTGCCATAACCATTTCCAGGCATTCCTGCATCCTGGAAGCACAAATCTCCGTGCTTTATATCAATCCAAGGAGTTCCACAGACAAAACCTCTTGTTGGCATCTCCACAATCCCTCCTGACTGAGCAGTGATGGATATGACACATCACAACCACCCTGCTTGGACATTTCTCTCCTGCTGAGTTCCCACCGAGGGGCCAGGAAGCAGCACTGGGAAGTGCAGGGCAGGGATTCTTGCTCTGCTGCCATCCAAGGCAAATCCAGAAGACATCCTGTGATTACCAGCTGGCATTAAAGCACCAGTTGTTATTTCTCCATCCATCTTCTCATATACCCTCAGACTTTCTTTAAATACACCAAGAGGTTTTAGCCAGGGCTCCAGCACCTGGCACAGGCTGGGCACTGGCTTTGCAGGTGTTCACACTGTATTTTTTCAAATACTGCTCTGTCACATGTTGGGGACAGAGGGAAAGAAAACCCCAAGACACGAAGATCTCCAGAGATGAACATGGAGTTTTGTCTCATTTAAAGGTTCAGACACCTGGAACCAGACACTGCAAGGAAGATCATGCTCAGAGAATGGATCTGAGCACTGCAGAGTTCAGGGAGGAAGCAGAGGGTGGACAGACCCCAAGCAGGGGTTGGAGGAGCAGCAGAAGATTTGGGAGCTCCAAGGGATTTGTGGAAAAGCAGCACGAGCCCTACCCCTCTCTCCTGGCAACAGCTCAACACACTCAGGCTTTGCTGGTCCATACTTGTGTCTGTGTCAGTGCCTGCCTGGCGAGGGGCTCAGACCAGGGAGCTCTCTGACTCTCCACAAGTCCAACAAAATCAGCCAGTTATCCACAAAATAATGAGATTTGCCTTTAAAGCTAGGAGATTTCAATGACCACGAGTCAGTTTCATTTTCTGGCTGGATTTTTGGCCTTTTCAGTCCTGCTTGCAGCTTCTCTTCTTCAACTCAGAGTGCAGAGCTTTGTAATGACATCAGTGGGCAGGTTCACATTTCAGCTGAGGAGCTGAGGCTTTTACTAAAATATGAAGTTTTGCAAGATTCATAATGAAATCAGCAGAGCTGGCAGCTGTGTAATCTGGAGTGTACATTCCCAGCCCCTTTCCTGGCAAAGGCAGCTGGGCACTCAATAACTCCCTGCCAGAGCTGAAGTTAGTCTAGATTATTTAGCAAATACACCCAAGTACTTCAGGAGAGAATCCACAAACAAGACACTAATTCAAAAGGAGCTGAATTCAAAAGGATGAGTGCAAGTTCGGTATTCCTGGCATGCTCAAGGCATAGAGATATGAGGAATTGTGGGGGTAGGATTAAACACTATTTGTGCTTTCAACCATGCGAAAGAAAATGCATTTGGGCTGTGAGAAAAGCAACACCACTGAGGAGTTTTTCCACTTAAATAGCCCAGGAATATCACCCAAAGTTTTATCTGACTCTTTCAGCATAGGGCAGCCTTCCTGCCAACCATGGGAACATTGCACATTTTGAAATGGGGACAAAAAGGTTGTTTGCATAATAGGACAAGACACTGCTGTTAATAACTTCTGATAAAGTGAATCCTAGGGAGCCCAGTGGTAGGGCTGGAGTGTGGTACCTGTTGCACAGCCCATTTTATATTGCTTTGATATGTCATTAATATGCACCTCCTGGTGGCATCCCTATGTTTGCTCGTGAAAGATTAAAGTGAAGGTGATTTCTACCAATCCCACAGTGTTTCCAGATGCTGTCTCATTTTGCTGGAGGAGACAGAGGGCACAGCCTCTTCCCTCTCCAAACACCCCAGGGATGTGGTTTATATCCCAGAACAAACATCCCACAGCAGGGCATTCCTGTGGTGCACAAGGCAGAGATTTGGATCAGGGAATCCCAGGATCATTATGTTGGAGAAGATCTCCAGAATCATCGAGTCCACGCTATGCCTGATCCCCACCTTGTCCCCAGCCCAGAGGCTGAGTGCCACATGCAGGCCTTCCTTGAACATCTCCAGGGATGGGCACTCCAAACCTCCCTGGGCAGTCCCTGCCAATCCCTGAGCACCCTTTCCATGCAGAAATTCCTGCTGGTGTCCAACCTGAGCCTCCCCTGGCCCAGCCTGAGGCCGTTCCCTCTCCTCCTGTCCCTGTTCCCCGGGAGCAGAGCCCGATCCCCCCGGCTGTCCTCTCCTGTCAGGAGCTGTGCAGAGCCACAAGGGCCCCCTGAGCCTCCTTTTCTCCAGGCTGAGCCCCTTCCTAGCTCTCTCAGCTGCTGTCCACACTTGACCTATGGGATGGCAGGTGTGTGCGGCTCCTGCCACCTTTCCTAAATCTTCCCACTCCAACACCCACTGAGCCTTTCCTCCCAGCTCCCAGTTTTGGTGAGGTGACTCCAGGCCTCTTGGCAGGAATAAAAGCAGCAAACCCAATTTTGGCTATTAACCTGTTAGAAGCTGGTTCATGGACTACATGAAGTGATACCTGAGGAGAGGGACCCCAAAGCCTGTTGTGTGAGAAGCTCTGGGGATGAGCCCAGGAGTCTGACAGGGATTTGTCTCCTGACTCCTGACAGCCGGATTCTTCCCCCAGCAGGGCAGAGCCAAGACAGGGAAGGGAACAGAGAAGGGCAGTTGTCCAGCACTGCTGGTACCTCAGTCTCCTGCTCCTGTCAAGTGTAAAACAAACTCAAAAGGAGTTACAAGGGCTCATTGAAGTGGAGTTAAATGAGTGGAATTCTTTTGACAACAAGTTTTTCCCATTAGAAAAATGTCAACTCATCCAAGATTTTTTTATATCATAAGGACATGGAGGATTTCCATTACATTTAAACAAACAATTTTTTCTCTATACATAAGAAAGAGACCCTTTCTTGCTTTTGAATCAGAATGGCTTTTTATTTAGCCCAAGTGAACTGTGACATCCAGCATGTAGTGAGGCACCTGCAACCCCAAGCCAGCCAACTCCAAAGTCTCCAGCCATCGGCCCCTGTGACAAGATGTTCAGGGCAGGATCAGTCTTTCTTGCTGCGTTGTTGGACAGACACAAATACCCCAGACAAGCAGGTTTTTGCACACAATTCCTCTTTCTGCAGCAAGCTCTGAGCAGGAGGAGCTTCTGCTCCAGCAGTGAGAGCCTTCCCCATCTCCTTCAGCTGCAGCCCGAGGGGGAAGCCCTTATCTTCAGTGAGCACCATCCCAGAGGGGCAAGACAGAAAATCAATAGCAGTGCAGAGATTTGCTGGCTCTGAAGAGCCAAGGAGATGGAGCCCATCACACATTATTAGATGTGCTGATTATCTGCTGATTTTTAGCAGAGGGACTCCCTCAGCAGCTGCCTCTGGCTCTTCTGTCCCTTCTCTGTCCTTCTCTGCCTCTGCTGTCACTTTTCTCAGGTGTTTTTTCCTGTTTCCACATATCCCTGAGCTCCGGAACCTGTGCACAGGTTTTCTTCAGATTTTGGAGAGAGCACGGAGGAATGGTGGCTTCAGACTGCTAGAGGGCAGGGTTAGATGGGATATTGGGAAAGTGGTGAGGGTGGTGAGGCCCTGGCACAGGTCTCCAGAGAAGCTGTGGCTGCACCTGGATCCCTGGAAGAGTCCAAGGTGAGGTTGGGCAGGGCTTAGAGCACCTTGAGATAGTGGGAGGTGTCCCTGCCCATGGCAGGGGTGGGACTGGGTGGGTTTTAAGGTCCTTTCCAACCCAAGCCATTCTGAGATTCCATATTTAATAGAATGATTAAATTATTTAAATTTAAATTCCTTCTCCTGGCATTCTGGGACACTGGGAAGAACACAGCATCAAGTGATCAGACAGACTAACCCATTTTCCTTCCAGCCAGGCTGTCCTCTTGGCTGCACCACAGATCCATGGGACAGACTCAACCTGAACTCCCCTAGTGTCCATTCTCCTCCTGCACCATGTAATTGGTGCCAGTTAATTAATCCCCATCTTTTTCTTGCCTTGTCTACTTAAGCTGCAAAATGTTGGGCAAGGGCTGCTGCGGTTCCTATTTAGTACAGCCATGTTCTGCCCTTCCACAGGGCTTCCAGACACTTTGATGCAAATTTTAGGAATATATAATTAGATCTGTAGCCATGCCTGGTGGTGGCTCATAAAGCCCATCCCATGTTTCTATCACTTTTGTGGCAGTGCTGAACATTGATAAAATAATAAAAGCAGTGGATGTGGGAAATAGCAAAGATTTCGCTGCCCCTCAAGGGGGAAAAAGAAGAGGAAAACCATGAATTCTGCTGTTATTTTTTCTGCAGTCCATCTCCTGTTAACAATGAGCAGGAGCAGGTACAATCTGAGTATAGCACTCCAACGCCTTTGTCTTCATGATGTTTACAGCTGTAAAGCAGCCAAGGATGACAAGCAATTCCCCTGAAGAGTTTGAGCACTTGCAAGCCCAGTCACATCCACAGAAGCCTCAGTGCTTGGCAGAATAAGAAAACTACACTGCAAGGTTCCTGCTGAACCCCAAACCCAACCAGGACCCTTGTCTGGATAAGGCAGGAGTCTCATTGCAGGGAGAATAGAAAATTCCTGGTTTCACCTAGGCTGGAAATCCTAGTTCTGAGTTTTAGGTTAAAGGAAATAAGTTTTTTGTTTGTTTCCACTCTTGAAAGGCAGGAATTATCTGTGGCTCACAGCATTTAAGCGATTTAAATGAGGTCCCTGCCCCAGTATCCATCTCACTGCATTAAAGAGAAGCAGACACTGCCCAGCAGTTCAGGTGGGAAGGAGGCTCACAAGGAATGGTTACAAGTACCTACAATGTGTGTGTGAAATAGGCATAGCTGTCAGTGGAAAAAACAACATTCACCCCAAGGAAGAGTTTAGACACAAGCAGCTCTAGCTGGATTTGTTAATATAAGTCAAAGCAGAGAATTCAGAGCCTACAGCTGGAGCTCTGATCCCCAGAGGGAATGAGGGAATGGGTCCTGCCACGCCCTCCTTGCCAGCCTTGAGCCCCCCAGATTCTATCAGCTGCCTCCACCTCCCTTCAGTTCAAGAAATGAAACCTGCCCCATTTGTCTACTGGTCCCTGGGAACATGGGGGTGCCTCACTGGGAAGATACTGCAAGAAGAGTAGGGAGGACTAAGCAGCCTCATTAGCAGTTAAATTGTGTAAAGAAGGTAGGAAATATTTACCTGCTTAGATAAGGTACCACTGGGATGCTCATTAACCTGGATGTATTTGCTTTGTTGGACTCGGCTGATAATTATTTTCTTTTGCTCCCTTTGGGAATGAGGTCTTTCTGTCTCTGCTGTGTATAATCCTTGAGGCAACAGGCTTGGCTGGCAGGATGTATCTGTGAGGAGCAAATTGTGGTTCTGTGGAGGAGCCAAAGCTGGGACCTGCCCCGGGCAATGCTTCTGGAAGCTGAGCCTGGATTAGAGTGGAGAGTTTGGGAGCAGAATTTTCCTCAGCTTGTGTTTTCAGGGGCTTTGGGGGTCTCTGTCCTGCCTCTGGATACTCTGTGGTGACATCCTGAGGTTCAGAGACACTGGGAAGGGACAGGGTCAAAGTCCAGACCAGACAAACCCGCTTCCTGCCATCAGGGAGCTCCTGTCAGAGCCCTGCTGAGGAAACTGCTCTTCAGGAAGGGGAAAACACCCCCTATTCTCCCTCCCCTCTCTCTAAAGGGATGGAACTCTCTCCTTTCTTTCCGCCTCTTCCCTGGCTCAGGCAGGCCCAATGGTAATTTAGGCTGAATCCCCTGTATAACCCCCTCTACCAGCACAGAGCTGCCAAAAACCCAGCTGGGGTTGGACACCCTGGGAGTGTGAGTGGGCCCCCACCCCAGAGCAGGCCAGGAGCAGGGTGTCAGATTCCCTGTGCCCTCTAAACCCCAGATACACAGGGAGGGCTGACTGAACACAGAGAGGGAGGATCCTTCTCCCCTGCAGAGCCAAACACTTCCACCTGCACCCAGACACGCTCTGGTGCTGCAGCAACCTGCAGTCACTGATGAACAAAAATCCCTGAGCCCTCAGAGTACATCCACCAGCTCAGAAATCCCCAGATTAAAAACTCCCCTGCTGCCCTCAGGCCCCAGTGAGCCACAACTCCGTGTGGATGGGGAAGATGTTCTGCCTGTAGCTCAGCACTGACGGCTGCAGCACCTTCCTGCCAGCCGATGGGGCTGGTTCCTGGTGGGATGATGGATTGAGGCTGGAGAGAGGGCCTGGTTCAGGAATGGCCTCTCCTGGATCTGGTGACCCTAGCCCTGAAGAGGAGTGTCTGTGCTCCGCTGCTGTGGAGAGTTGGTGTTTTAATAGGATTCTGTCCATTGAAGGCTCCAGCTGTATTGTGGGCTGGAGCTCCCATGGCTGAGCAGGGGGACTCTGGGGATGGGGCAGAGGTAGCTTCTCTGCACCCCTGAAGAGTGTGCTGGGGCTTGGTGGCTTTTCAAAGCCTCTGTTCTCTGTGTTCTTCAGTACCTGGCAGAGCAGAGCATTCACACTGAGATGACTGAGCAAATTCATCAAAGGCCACAAGCCCAGAGCTTGGAGGTACCAGGTTTGTCAGTTCCTTGAACAGTCCTTCCTCTTTCAAGCTTTCCAAAGGGACCAACCCAGGGAGTTCAGCACTGTCTCTGCCTGTTCCTGCTGCAGTGAGGAAGAGGGATCAGACCTAGAGAGATTTCCTCTGTGTGTGCTCCAGACTGGCACTGCTGCCTGCACTCTGCTTTCCAGCTGAAGGACTAAAGCTGAGAAAGGCACTTTGAGCCCAAACTTAGCTGGATGGCTTCCGTGCCAAACTTGTGACTTAGACACAAGATTAATTCTTACCTCCCAAATGTTTTCGTGTTAAGGAGGAAGAGAAACATTCTGTCAATGTCCAATAAATTATTTCAGAAGCAAGTTTTTCACTGGAGGGAAACAGAAATAAAATATAGCAGTCCAGGATTTCAGCAGAAAACATTTAACTCATTCAGAGCTGGACTGCTCCACACCTGTCAGAGCTATCACTTGCTTACACTCAGCACTTCCTGGTCACAAACGTCACCTGGGTGACAACAGAGGTCCCTTTCAGGCGCAGCAGCTCCTGTTCAGCTCTAGATGTGGAAACAGCTCTATCATTTGCCAAAGGAGAAGTCTCAGCCAGATGCTGGAGTCTGGCACAGCTCCAAGTGCTGCAGAAATCCTCACTCCCAGAGAGGTGTAAATTATCCTGCTCCTGGAAAGGTGTTCTGTCCTGCTCCCAGGGAAGTGTGTTATCCCACAGATGTGCCCCATGTAATGTGTGTGGAGTGAGCAGGGGCCTGTGCCAGAGGAGGATCCCATGGCCTGTGTGTTGCTTCCTCAGGCTCAAGTTGTCTGTCAAACTTTGCTAGGTGGTTTTGCACATCAAATCTAAATCTTTCTTCCTACAACTTTAACCTGTTATTCCTCCTCTTGTCCCCCATGCACCAGAAGAACTCTTTCTGCCTGTCTCTTCTCTGTTCTCCTTCCTGCACTTGAAGGCTTCATTAATCTTTACAACCTCTCTGGAAAACAGAGCATTGCTGTTATCTCCAAAAACCNCAAACCACCAGATGGGAGCAGAGGAGCTGAGGGTGGAGGTTCTTGCTTGGTTTTAGATATACAGAAGTTCAGAGTCTAAACTCGCCTGTGATGCTCTCTGTGGCATCTGGCACAGACTTCCCCAGATGGGAGTGTCCTGAAAGGGCCTCCCTGTGCTACCCCTTAATCCTATCCTTTCAGTGCTGTCATCTTGAACTTCCCCTCCACAGAAGCTTTTAACAAAGGACAGGATTAGGGGCATGCAGGGCACTGCTTTCCAAACACTTCTGAATTTCTGTAGCCCCCATGCACCCAAGGAGGAGAAGGGGCCATTTGAGAGGTTATGGCAGCCAGTGCCACATGTGCTGCTCAGCATCTGAGACACATCCTGGGCTGAAATATTGATTTAGAGGCAAGACTCAGGAAAAAGGCTATTTTCAAGTTTATTCATAATGCTGACTTGCATGTGCAAAGCAACTGCCTCACTTCATCAGAGCAAACAGCTTTATCGGGTGCTCCTTCCTTTTGATTACTTTTTGACACTAAATCTGTGGCAGCAGAATAAGACTGTAACAAGCAGAAGATAAAGCTCTGTCAGGCTAGAGAAAGGAAGATGGAATCAATTTTTCCAGTGTAAAAAACCTAAATTACTTTGTTACTAATATGTGCTGTAAATTCAAGGTCTTAATTGGGAAAAAAAAGGAACATAAACATTTCAGGGGTTTTAGTGTTAGTGTCAATCTGGCACTTTGAGAAGAAACAAGTTCTGATTAATTTTCATTTGAAGTGATGTTTCATTTCAAAACCTCCTTCAATTGGACTTATTAGCTGAAAATTGCTCAAGAAGTGCCAGAATTGTTAGAGATTTATCCAGTTCATCTCTCAGGGTTTTTTAAAATTATTTTTTCAATTCATTAAGGATATGAGGATTGTGTTTTTTCATAATTTCCTTTAGTCACCAGCCAACCATCCAATTGCTCCTCTGCTCAGCTCAGTGCAGGTGTGGGGTGAAAGGGAAATTCAGCCACTGGGAAAGGAGGAATAGATGAATTGGGGTTGTGTTCCCTGAGCCTGCAGAGAACTGCCAGGTATGGGCTTAAAAAAATCCTTACAACCCTCTCTGAAAACCACAGCTTTTTGCCAGTTGTCCTTTGTAGAAAAAAGTAAAACCAAATGAAAATTAAAATAAAACAAAAACAGCAAAAAATGGGGAGGTGGAAAGGGACAAAAATGGGGATGGAGAGAGAAAATTCTCTGAGATGGTATATTTTGGTTTGAGATTATTTATTTTGACTAGGGGTTTGCATAAAATAAAAAAAAGGAGATTATAAAAAAAGGAAAAATTTTGACATCAGAGTGAACCAAAACCACCCAGGACTTGCTGTACCAATGGCAAACAGAATATTCTTCCTCCTAAACTTACGTTCTAAAGTAACAAGAGTCTCAATAAATCTCCATAAACCAGACAAAAGCTAATTAAGCTGGAAAACCCTGAGCCAGCTCTGCTGGTGGAGCCAAGGGCCTTTGGCAAGGAAAGCTGTGCAGAATGGCAGCCCCTGAGTCCAGACAGCTCCCATCCAGCTCATGGATGTCTCTGCTGGCAGAGGAGAAGCTCCAAGTCTCAGGCCTGCTGGCTTTCTCCATGGAATGTTAATTCCTGAGCTTTGCCTGTCTCATGCTGTCTCTGGCATGGAGAGATGAGAAGGGATGTTCCCACTCTATCTGCTCCCTTCTGGGAGCTTTGCTGCCTCAACCACCAACCAAATGTGGTTTAGCAGTGCAGCCTCCAAACCCATTTAAAGGGCCCCGTTATCCACTGACCTCCTTCCCTGGGAAGTCTGCCAAGGAACCGGGATCAGAGCAGTGCATTCCAATGGCTGAGTGACAGCCCAGCATCCCACCAAGAACAACTGTGTGTGGTGTTCCCAAATGTGAGCCAGCACATGGTAGCAGGAGTTTCTGGCTCTTTTCGGCTCAATTCCCTACCCTGGTCCAGCTAATCCAAAGATAGAATTAGCCATGGCAGGACATCTTTTCTGTTGTGAGTTTGATATAGTTCTAAAATAACCAGGATTTAAAGCATATTCATTTTCTGTGCAGATTAATTTCAATCTTTCTCTTCTAAACCCAGGCACAGAACATTTGGATGATGCCTCCCTTTCTCTGGGAATATGAAATTTCTGCAGCACCTTCTAGCAAGTGTAGTCCTTGGCCTGGATCCATGGGAAAGTTGGCCTGGCTGATTGGATCCATAAGAAGTAACTTCAGAAGGAACACAGAAGTCCCCACCTTCTGAGGTGGTTGTGATGGGCTTAAGGGGCTACATCAACTCCTCCAGTCATGCACTGACACGGGCTGGGAAATGTCTGTTCTCTGCAGCAGAATTATTAAATATTGATAAGGAATCATACCCTGTGAGGGTGGTAAGGCCCTGGCACAGGCTGCCCAGAGAGGTTGTGGCTGTCCCATCCCTGGAAGTGTTCAAGGCTAGAGTGGACAGGGCTTGGAGCAACCTGGAATAGTGGAAGATGTCTCTGCCCATGGTAGGGGTGGCCCTGGTTGGTTTTTCACATCCCTTCCAACCCAGGCCATTCCATGATTCCATGATCATGGGTCAACTGAACCATACTCCTGATTTCCAGAGCTTCCTAAAATATTACCAGATAACAACAAATATCCTCAATTTTCCCCCCAGTTCTGGTGCCTGTCCTCCTCAGGTTCTGCATCTGGCAGCTGGAGGAACATTCCCAAAGACTCAGGAATGGCACACTCCTGGACTTGAAGAGGCACTTGCTGCCAGGAGAGTTTTTAGTGAAATCCTTGCAGTTGCCATCAGGGTTCATTCGCTGTCAGCATCACTTGTGAAACACCTGGATAAATACTCTGTGTTTCTAGCCCATTGTGTACCAAAGTAAGGGAACCCAAATTTCTCCCTTTCAGGACATTCCACCGGTGTCAGAGCAGAACTGGGAGCAGATGCCACCCTGACCCCTCTCCAGAGGAGGCTCAGCCACATTCACCTGTCCATCAGTTCCCTAATTCTGTACAGTCCAGACAGGACTGTGGCGCTACAGAGTGAGGGGACAGCCTGAGCTGTCCTGAACAGAACTGCCTGCAACCATCACCCAAATCTTGCAGCCATCAGCCAGACATCTCCACCTAGAGCCACAAAAGAGATGTCTCATGGAGAGCAGTTTCTCCTCCTCACACTGCACCTGAGTGCACCTCACACTGCACCTTCACATCAACCCTACATACAATAATAAGAGACCCCACCACAACCACAGGAATAAGGAAACAAGGGATGCATTCAGGAGCATTTCAATGCAATTTGGTGCCCATCTGGGCCAGAAACAAATGATGCAGAGGAGCCGTGTTTGGGAAAAGTTTTCAAGTGATGATGTGAGTCTGTCATGCAGCAGTTGGATCTTCTGGGAGCTGGTGGAGTAGGCCCTACTCTTGGCATTGTGTTTTTCAGTTATTTCTTAACCTAGAGATGACAGCTCTTTCAGGGAACAGGGAAAGATGACATCCAAAGGTTGCCTGAAATCCAAATTTGGGTCTAACGATCTCTCCTCAAAGCACACACTGTGAACTGGTTCTTCACAAGAGCCTGGGGGATTCAGTGCAGTGGGTGCTCTGCTCCTCCTTCAGTCACTCCTGAACCACTGTCCTCTTCTCACAGCAATGCCTGAGCAGGTGTCACCTCCTGGTTGTGTTGGAGGCCCCCACAGTGACATCCCTCCCTGGGATGGCTGATCCGAGCTTGGGGTGGTGCCAAGTATCAGGTTCAAGGCTTCTGCTCCTCCCTGTATGGCCTCACCACACACCTGTGGTGTTTGGGGCTCCATGTTACTCCCATCCAGTGGCAGCTGTGGAGAAAGGAAACACATGACACTGACAGAATCCTTGCTCCTCCCATGCCAACATCCCGATCTGCCTAGTTTGGGGGTGGGGCGGGGGAGACAGCATCCAAGTTAAAGGATCATCTCCTCTCCCTTTGGCATAAAGAGCTTTGCACTCTTCCCTTCCGTCTCTTCTATCTCACCTCCCCCTTTCCTTCCACAGCAAACCACATTCAAAATGTTCAGGTTGATCCTGTTGATGCTTTAACACCATCTCAGGGTTCCCGTCTAACAAACAGGGGATAGATCCCTGAGATCTCACTGAGATACCACTGGGAAAGTGGCAAACAAAGCAGGATCTGACTCTTCCTGCGCCACATGTTACCACACACACCCCTCAGCTCCTCTGTGGGAGGAAGGACCACATGGATGGGAGGGCTGAGGCTCCCAAAGGAAAAGCAGAGCTTGGCTGCCTCCTGCCTCTAACATCATTTGCTGAGGGGGTTTTTGGGTGTTCCTGCCAGGAGCAAAAGGACCTGTTAAAAAAGAGCAAGTGTGGCTGTGAATGGGCGTTTCACAGCATGGTCACCCTGCTCCTGAAGGGAAGTGAGGAGAGAGGACTCCTCACCAACACACACAGAAAGAAGGGGACTCCCCTACTGTAAACCCCAAAGGGATAAAACATATTCCCAATCAATTCTTTGCCCCAAACAAACATGACAAGGTAGCAACACTCTGTGTGTACTACAACAAGGACAGTCCAAACTGGTTTTCCTTCAATGAGCAGATCCTGCGAGCTCAGAGTCACTCTATCCCCTCTGAACAACCAAAATTGGTGCAGTTCCTTTCAAAAGGCTGGGAAAGCCCAAGTCTGACAGCTGTTGAAGGGTTCCCAGGGCCTGCACTGTTGTCACTGCAGTGTCAGGGAGCGGGAGAACAGGGAGAATCCTCTCAGATCATCAGGGTTTGAGGGCAGTCGAAACAGGGCTGAAAAGGTGTCGAGGTTTTCCTACAGCTCCAGAGGATGGAAAATGCGTTCCTGTTCTTCCTGGCAGGGTGCCGACATCGTCCAGCTGGTCCTTCTGTGGCAGAGGTCCCAAAGAAGGTGTAAGATTCCCAAATAGGCCCAGACCACCCAGGCATCCTCTGCAGGGGATTGGCAATCCAGATGTTGATAAGGCTGTGGAGAGTGGGCTGGAGGAGGAGGGACTGCTGTTAGAATATCAGGAGCTGTCATTGCTGAGTGTGGTCTAGGGAACACCATGGCCCATCTGTCAGCTCACCTGGAACGATGGCACTGGTGTCAAGTCAGATGGATCATCGACTAATGAGTTGGATGTGGGCGAATTGGTCCCAGAGAGTGGATTGATCATGGAATGAAGTACAGAAATTGGTTTAAGTGTGGCGTGTTTTCACCTTCCCTTCCCTCTAGTAACTATGGTAAGAATCTCTTTGCCCTCCCCAGCCAAGCTTTCTTTGAACAAGCCTGTCAGAAACTCATCTTGACCCAAAATCTGGTTATGACCAGTGCCAGGGGTGGGATTTTTACACCTTCTCAAGCTCATTCTGCACTCACCAGTCTCTGGAGCTGGTCCCCAGAACTGACACAGGAGGGCTGTGGCTACTCCATCCACAACCTGCACCATCCACAACCACCATGAAGCTGCCCAGGCTGGGACACAGCAGGCACCTGCCCCAGCTTTAAATGTAAAGAAACCCCCGGGGCACAGCTCCTCTGGGCACCTCGTGTCACTCGGAGGGGGGGAGGTAGGAGCTAAAATGCTTCATTCCCATGGGATGCAGAGGCCAAGTGCTTCCTGCCTGACATTCCGCTCCCACAGAAGCATCTCTGATGTTCAATTTGTGCTCTTAGATCTTGTAGCATCTGTAGTCTCTGGGCCAGCTCTTCTTGGTGATGCTCTGACATCACGGCTGCTGCTCTGCCATTGCTGCTACAACCCAGCAAAGGAGATGTGTTCCCATAAAACTTTTTAATTGCCCCACTCCCCAGACTCAGATTCTTCCTGCGTGCCAACTGTGAAGGAAACATTTCTATTTTTAGCATGGATGTGTTGGCAAGAAATGCAGAGGATGGATCTGCATTACAAGCAGGCAGGTAATAGCATAACCCCTCATCCTGGGCCTTCCTTCCATTCTGCCTGTTGCAAGGATTGCAAACCTTGGTGCTCAGTTTCTGGCCTGATCCCCTGTCAGCCACTCCCAGCTACAGGTGAGATGCAGGAACAGGGAAGGGTTTTCATAAGGAAGTGCTTGTGGGATTGAGAAAGCTTTACATGGGCTGTGTTCAATAATGTCTGTGTTTAAAGGCTGCAGTGCTTATTCTACCAATTTCCTCCTTTCTTCCCTTCTGAATTTTATTTTCAAACAGAGGAAAATCTTTTCCAAGATCAGGAAAAGGTTATGCTTTCAGATTTTTGAAGTGCAGAGCTTCAGGCATATGGGTTAAAATTGCATAAAGATCAGAGCCTGTCTTTCCTGGGATTCATTTCTTGTGCTGTCTTTATCTCATTCCTTCCTGAATCCTGTTGGAAGCTGCAGACATTGTGGCACACGAAACGCAGAAGACGCTTATCCCTGTGGGGGTTTTTTTCCCTTTAACCTACTAGTAGTTTGTTGTCTCTTTCTGTCTTCCTTGCTCTGTTTTCTCATGACATCTGGTTGACAGAAATGAGCTGCTCAACTCAGGATATTGGGAGAAATGCAGCAATTCCTATTCCAGAGGAAGCTGGGACACTCTGAGCATTAGAAACACCCATCCCCTTTTTCCCAATCTAACAGATTCCTCTACACTGGCTCAGTTCATGCCCCCTGTGTCATCTTTCAAGTTATGACCCCAAAATGGGGCAAAAGCACCTCCCCACCCCCTTTTGTGGGATGCAAACCCAAACACTTGATTGTATTTGGGAATCAAAGACCCATTTGATTGAACTGTGGGGAAATTGCCTGTAAATGTGGCACAAACACATTGAGGTTTTCTTTGTGGTGCTGCAGCTCCAGCCTAAGCATCATCTCCCATCACCAACCCCTTTGATTAGGGAGCCACAGTCTGGGGAAATGCCTTTGGAGAAGAGAAGCACTAATAAATAATGGGAAGTGATTATCCTGCCTGGGCCAGCAGAGAGGGAGAGCTACAAATCCAATGAACAGGTACAATTGGCATCCCCAGAGCCAAGCATATGGAAGAGCCTAAAACTGAATTAGTGACTGCTGGAAGGCCAGGCACTCAAGGGAAAACCTGGGGTATACTCTGGCTTCTCTCTAGATTTAAGGCCTTGATATAAGAGGCTTTGTCTCCACTCTCATGCTTTTAACAGCAGCAGATGACCCGACATTTGCAAGGACAGAATGTAGCACAGATAATTTGTTCTGGTATTAGCTAAGCCTTGAAGAGAAATCACTGGATAATAGGGTGTCATGGATATTCACTGCATGGACAACTGCCAGGCCTTGCTTGAGGTCCATCTTTCATCCCACTAACTTTGTAGGGACACAGCTACCTGGTTGCAGGTGATTCACAGGTTGAAGGGCTCTCCTAACTTTCCCATTTAAGATAATATTTCCCTCCTACAACCAGTTTGTTCCAACAGCCCCCAGCTGTGTGTGAAGGAGCTGCTGGGTCAGTAATGACACATTCATGGACAAGCAGCCCCTGCCAGGGAATGGTCATTGTGGCCACTGGTCTGGAATTGTCATTGCTGAAGCTTTTCAGCTGCTGCCAGGTCTGGATATTGCGAGAGGGGGCAGCCTGAGGAAGGTCGAGGAAAATCCTTTCCTTGTCCTTGTGACTGGAATTTCTGCAGGTACAAGTCCATTAATATTCTTGTGTCCCTATTTGAGATGCCTTGATCTGCCTTGATCTGCCTTTGCCTTTTCCCTCTCAGTCCCAAGTGGTGTCCTCCACTTGTCCCCAGGCCAGTGATAACCCCTGCCCCTCCCTGCTCTCTTTTCCTGCTGTGTTCTCATCCCATGGCAGAAACAGCACGAACACAAACACAGGCAGCAAATACAAAAGAGAATGATGCTATTTCTGAATGCAGCAGGAGCCACCAAGGCTGGGCTGGGAATGTGCTGGTGTATCTCAGTTGTGAAGCTCCTGTTACCTCTGGTGTTGAAGATTATCACACTCCTGTAGTACAGGAGGGAATTTATCCTTAGCCCTGTGCAACGATGTCAGTTCACAGTGTGTACACAGCCTGCCCTTCAGATCCTTGCAGTCTGCATCCTCCAGTCAATGCAGAGAGCAAATAAAACGCACAGGAGAGTCAAGGTACCAGATTCCCCTAAATGAGCCATCTATGCTGTGCTCCAAAACAAAAGCAGAAAGTTGCCTTGTTAATCTCAGCTTCCCTGGAACCCAGTGCAATGTCTTTATCTGTAATTCTTTCTGTACCATCAGGAAAAAACCCCAAACCCTTTTTATAGAATCACAGAATTGTTGAGGTTGGGCAACGTCAAATGCAACCATCAGGCCAGCACCAGCATCACATTCGCCACTGACTGTGCCCCCAGGTGCCACATCCACACATATTTTGAACGCCTCCAGGGATGGTGACTCCACTACTGCCTTGGACAACCTAAACCAGTGCTTGGTAACTCTTTCCATGAAGAAATTTTTCTGAATATCCAACTTGTTAGTTGGGAAAAGAGCCTGGCCCCACCTCAGTACAACAGATATTTTTTACTAGATTCTTTGTAGTTTCCCAGTGGGGAGGACAGGGCTGTATTTGTGCTGCAAAGAGCTGCACTATAACCTGTTAACCACAGAACTGCATTCAAATTGTGTCAAGTTAATGATTTTGGCCAGTTAAATGCCAGGATCAGCACCAGAGATTGCACGAGGATACAGAAAGAGCCAAACATGCCAATAAATTCCACAGAAACAGTGCTGAAAATGACAGAGCCCTGGGGCTGGTGGGACCTGGGGCTGTTTTAAATAAAACAGTGCTTAGTGGCAGCACAGATCAGTCTCAGGGGTTGATTTACCTCAATTCAAAGGTAAACATCTTCAATATAGCTAAGAGTTGTGCCTCGGACTGAGAGTCATATGCTGCATATCCCCTCTTCTGGAGAGCTTGTGCTTTTAACTGGCTTTAAAGAGTTATAGGTCACAGGAGAAATTCTCCAGGTTTCATAAAATCCTAAAATGGTCTGCATTGGAAGGGACCTTAAATATCACCCAATTCCCAGCTTTGAAAACACTGAACTTCAACAGGACTGAGACACCCACACACAGCTGCTCCTTGAACTTTCTCTGTGGGACATAAGAATAAGACAGAAAGAAAACATAAAACTCAGAATTGTATGGAGGCAGAAGAGCCCCCTTTGTTCAAAAGTAAATTGGGAAAGAATTACATGGTGGAGGGGAAGAATGACAGTAGCAAGAAAGGAAGACTTCTCTTAATCATGCCACGTTAGATCAGTGAATTGGAAAATCATGGCAAGTCTGCTAGAGAATATATCAGCTGCAGAGCCACAGACTGTTTAGTAGCTAGGACAGAAAAATGCATTGCTTCCCATAAAACTTGCCTCCCAGAGAATTACAGCCTCTTGTTTGTCATGCCAAGGTGGGTGTGTGGGGGGACAGGATTGGAAATAAATGCTACAAACTCTCTCTGTTGTGAGTAGGGAGTGTGTTTATCTCCTCAGTCCAGAAGATAAAACCCACAGCTGCATGTGGAAACAAGGGTAATTTACAGCCCATCCCGCTGGCTGAAAGCCTCCTGGAAGGGATGAGGTGTTTCTTCTGCAGCACAAATCTGACCTTTGCATTGTGTAGGTATGGGATAAAAGTGAAAGAAGCCCTTGAAAAGAGTGGAAAAATGGTGCTTTCCTCGGAGATGTCTTCCCAGGGCCATGCTGACAGATCTGCAGTGCTTCTCATTATGGTGCCATGGAGCCCTTGACAAATGTATCTGGGAAAACCAATTCCTCCTGACTCCAAAGCCACAGGGCTGATGGAACAATCCTCCAGCAGTCAGGAGAGGAACCTTCCAGGTGCTTGGACCAAGCTCTGACACCTCTCTACTCCCTCATATCCTGTATTTCCTCTTCTGACACAAGTTAACCCGTGCTGGAGGCCAAGATGGTCTCTTTCGTTGCAAACCCCCATGGTACCCCATAACCAGGGACTTTTGCAGGGGTTGAACCATCAGGGTGGGATTCAGGGAACAGTTTTCTCTATCACAGATGGATTGCAGAGCCAAAAGAAATCTCTTCTATCTTTCCTACTTCCCCCATGGATAAAAACATAAGATAAATCATCCCTTAGGAAGAAGGGTTGTTCATGGTCCACTGATTAAGAAATCACATTCATATTGTTCCTGTTTTAATAACAACAGTAAAGATTCAGAGCTTCCCCTTCTGACTAGGGAAGGTCCAGTTTAGGGTGAGGAGCTCGAAAATCAAGCATTTCCTTGAAGCACTCTCAGACCTGCTGGCCCAAACTGTAGGGCCTTTTCACCACCTCCCTTGAAGGATGTATTTAGAAGATCTGCTGAGCTGTCTGAGCCCAAACCTATCAGGATCTGCCTCAGAAATTCCTCATGGCTCCTCAAACTTCCCTTCTCTTCCTCCTGCTGGAAGCTGCTATGGCACAGAGAGGTCCCTGCTGCCTCCCAGGGAGGAGATGTCTGGGGAAATGGTCGCAGTATCATGGCTTTGTTCAGGTTGGAAAAGCCCTCTGAGTTTCTCTGAGATCATTGAGTCCAACCATCCCCCAGCACTGCCATGTCCCCAAATGCCACATCCACAAGGCTTTTAAACCCCTCCAGGGATAGGGACTCCACCAGTGCCCTGGGCAGGTGCTTTCTAATCCCTGGCCACTCTTTACATGAAGATCAGAAAACCCTTGAGAGGAAAACGTGGTCTCATCTCATGTCTAATTTTTCACAGCAAAATATCAATTTGATTTAGTGAAATCCACTTCAGATCAAAAGTCCAAATGAGTCATATCAGTTTTCTTCTTTAGTTTCAAAAATGCTAAAGTATCTTACTCAAGGCTGGTAAAACAGACAGTTCCAACTTGTCTCTTTTGTCCATTTTATCTGTAACAGGTTGCTGTACTGAAATATTGATGGCATTTTATAATAATAAAACTACCTATTATATACTAAATAGCTCCTTAATATATGTGCTTGGAAACCTACTTAACCTCATATTTAATACAAATTCTTTATAAACTATGAAGCCCAGTGTAACACAGTATAAAACCCTATCATGTTATAACATAGTTCCATATTTTATAGTGATAAAGGAGTAAAATGCAAACAAGCCCATGCCAGTCTTACCCTCATGTTGCTCTGATTTTTATTCTGATTGATTTTACATGCGCCGCGGAGCAAGAAAACATGAATTGGTCCCAAAAAGCTGTTTTGTCTGAGCGCTGCTCCAGCAGGACAGGAACCCATCCCAGAGCAGCAGCATTTCCCAGGGAGCAACAAACCACCCAGCTGGAAGATGTCAGCTCAGGAACTCTGACCATTCCAGGCCTGTCCGGCCAGGGAGAGCAGGGGCTGATTGCTGCTGGCTCAGGTGGCACTAGAGGGACACTGGAGGTAGCACTGGCAGGATTCCCATTCTCTAGGGCAAGGGATCCTGTCCCAGGCACGGCTCAGACCCTCCTAGCTGCGCTCACCTGGGAACACCAAGGAGCTGAGCTTTGCCTTTGTGTCCTCCAGTCTCAGCTCAGTGGAGACAAGAGGGATGGGGGTTAAATCGCCGGGTAAGAGCTGTTCTCTGAATGAGAACACTTGGCTCATTCAGCAGGGGACAGCACAGCCCAGAGCCATAAATAATGCATGGATCCCTCACATGGAGCTGGTATTCCTTAGAGAGTCAGCAAATATTATTTTTCTCTTCTCTTTTGTGTGTCTGTGGAGTGGTGGGTGGCTCGGAAGAAGGGAAAGCTCCTCCGATGTGCTGTGCTGATCTGCTTTTACGTCTTCCTCCTCCTTCTCATTCCCTTCTCTGCCTTCCCAAAAAAGCCTCCTGCCCGAGCTGTGTCAGAACAGCAGCACTGCCAAGCTGCCCTGGAGGGCTGGAGTTGCAGCTGGATTTGCGAAGCAGATGGGCTTAATGTGTTCAGCTAAACACAGGTTTTAGAGCCCAGTCAAACAGGGCAAACTGCAGCTCAGCCTGGGACCACTCCTACCGGGAAAATAGGGCACAAGAATTTGGTTGCTGGACAGTGGCAGGGAAAAAAGTGTGAATTTCTTTCCAACCTGATGACAATGCTTCCCTGAAAGTAGGTTTGGAACTCGCTGGCATTGCTAAGAGGAGGGATCCAAAACTCACAGCTGCTGAGCAGGTGCTTGAAATCATAATTCATTGGTGTCCCCTTCCTGATTGCCCAAACACTAATGAGCTGCTCAGAACCTGGAACTGCTAATTACGTGTCTGAGACCTAAAAGGAGTACCCAGGATGTCTTCATGCTACTAAAATGGCCTAGACTGAATTACTGTCAGACTGTCCAAAACAAACCTTGGATTACTCAATAAGACACCAGACTCAGAGTGGATAATTAGGTTTTTGGGACACAAAAACTGCTAAAAAGGACCCTGATAGGACCCTGCTCAGGACCCTTATACTTCTCCATGTCCATTCTTTTCTAAGTAGTTTGAGAATTTGGACCTCCACTCCCACATTCCACTTGCACTGTCCTCGTCTGCTGGAGTGCATCCCTTCAGTTAGGATTTGTGATCCATGGCTTGTCCTACCTGGCTGCAGCTTTTCTTCTGGATCTGAGTCCCACAGAGCAGCCAGTGGAGAGTAACTCTATTAAAAACCACAGTGGAGTCATACTGACATGTATTTCTTCTTCTAAGAGCATCCTGAGATGACTTCAGCTCTGACCTACTTTAAAGCCAGGCTGATTTTGCCCAAGCAGCAGCTGCATTTGAAGGCAGAGATGGAAGGAAAAGCCGCTGAAATCCAGTTTCCTGGTCAGAGGTTTTTGCCCAGCAAGACTCAGAGCTGCTTGACTTTGTAGCCTACTCTTTTGTCAGCTCCTTGGTTCCCTGACACATCTTTGCCTGGCACAGGCTGCAGCCTTGGGTCTCCCAACCAAAGACAGGGGAAGCAGCCCCTGTTTGTCACTGCATCTTTTACACAGCCAGCAAATGGGAGAAGTAATTAACTCCCACATGTTTAGCTACAGTAATTATGAATTTGCATTGCTCTCTCTACCAACAAAGTGGACTGGGCTCCCAACACCCTCTCAAGTGTTTCCAAAGTCCCCACATTCCCTTTTTGGGTGAGCCCTGCATCTTTAGAACAATCACATTCAGCCTTAGCTCTGTCTCTATTCCTTCTGTCTCTCAATCCCTTCTTGAGGATCTGGGACTCCTGGGATGTTTCTCAAAGGCCCCTCATCACCATGCATTCCATATATCCTGGTTTGCTTCCATTCCCCGTCCAGATGATGGGAATACCAGCCAGGACAACAAACCTTGCAGTGGGAGCAGCAGACAGTGAGGTGCTCCAGAATGGTAGTGACTGAGCCTATATTTGGATTTTAAGGGAATATCAGCAGGGCCCTGATTATCTCTGGGATTTTCCATTTCTTCGGCAGGAGAGTCTTCCATCCATGTGGCTGCTGGAACTCTCTTGCAAGACTCCCATTCACAGAGTCCCCTCTGTCTCATATCACAGGCAGCATGTGTCACAAAATATATTCCTGATTTGTTCCTGAGCTTGATTCCTCAGCTCAGCTCATGTTGGAGGCCGCAGTGATGTGGGCTGGCTCTGCACACCATGCATACTCCCTGGCAAATGCTCCAGTGAACAAACATTCATTAAAAACCAACAAATGTGAATTATAACTGACTGTATAAAGGTGCTGGTGAATTGACAGCATATGCCCAGAGTCACAGCAAACGATCCAGAACACAGCAGCAGGAGATGGAAAACTCTCACTTCCCAGTCTGACACGGATCTCAGGGTGAGGCTGAGCTGTGGGTTGGGCCACATCCTGCACACTCATGGCTGTCTTCACAGCATGAACCTGGTACTGCTGACCAGACAGGATTTCAGTGTTGGAGGCAGCTCCAGCAAAGCCACCCCCACCCTCTCCAAGAGCTTTATTGTCCCTCATCCCAAACAACCAGCATGGATTTACTCCTTAGGCTGTCTGCATTGGCTAAGCAGAGCATCCCTGCTTCTGCAGCAGGAGCAGCGCAGGTCTAGCAGCCTGATCCATCCTTTACCTCAGGATAATCCCTCTGGAGATGGATCACAGAACCTTGCAAAACACCCAAGGGTGCCAGCAATACCAGCTCTGCCTGCAGCACAAACTAGTCTTAGCAGGGTCATCACTGCCTTGCTTCCAGTGGAGATTTTGAGGTCACAATTCAAAAGGGACAGGATGGACTCAGAGCAAACTATTAGCACTGCCATTAAAACCAAGAAAAAGGAGGTTGAACTGCACATTCAGCACAAAGCTGGGCTGCCAGTCCCATCTTCATTAGCTAAACACCCCCTATGTCAATGCACAGTGGGTCTTAATTAGTCCGCATCTGGACCTTGGTTTGTACTAAAAGCATTCCCACATCACTGATGTCACAGCTCTAGCTCTCTGGCTCCCTCCTTTCAGGGAACCCAAACGTTCCAGGGCAGCTGATTTGCAGCTGAAGCCTGGACCCCAACCCTGCCAGGCACGTTTGCTGTGCCTCCAGGTTTGCCGGGGATGTTTCCACACAGCTCTAATTAACAGCAGCAACAAGCACTTTTGAGCCATGGAGGGGAACCTCGGTGGGCAGAGTGCATGTTTCTCTAACCGCTCCCTTAGCCTTGTATCTCTCGGAAACTGGAGGACAAACTTCCAAATCCCTTGCCTCTGCTGCAGCACATTCCAGCCCTGAGGGGGAGACAGGCTTTGGAATGAACACACAATGCATTTGCTCTTCCTTATTTATGGGGTAACAGAGCAGGTGCTCTGTTTCATTAAACAATAATCAGAGTTCCCAGGTGGGTAAAAGCAAGCCCAAGTAACTAATTTCTGCAGAGTAAATTTATTAATATATTTTTTTAAAAACAGTTTCCCCTTTATCTCTGTGTTGTGTTGTGAGTACTGGGCAGAATCAACCGAACTGATGCTGTCCCTCCTTTTTCTCCCTTACTGCTCAGAGACCCCGTAAATCAGAGAGAAAATTATATTATTTTTAAGCAACAGAGAGGAGAGACCACATTTCTGCTCCATTTTTGTGTCATCCCAGGGACTCGCAGATGGGATATGAACATGGATAAGCAAAAATCCAGCCACAATTAATGCGTTGACTTCAGTCAGATTGGCCATTAACAGGATCCCAGGGTGTTCTTACCATCCCTTGCAGCAGAGAAATTAAATAACACTCATGGGTGTTCTCAACAATAACCTGTGACTTTGGGGAGTTCAAATCAGGGAGTGTCTGCAGTTGGGGTGTCTTGCACTCATGTTTTGGGCAGATTCTCACTGCAGGCAGCATTAACACCCTCAAGGGAAGCTGCTGCAACCTCCACATGGGATCTTCAGCCAGCCCTGGACAGATTTACATCCCAATAGACTCCATATTCCTGTCTCCATGCAGACATATACAGGGGCTGAGTTAATTGAATTCCCAGAACTGACAAGCTGGGTATTAAAGTCTTCTCAGGATCAAGAAACACAGAATTGATACTGTATGACTCCAGGAACTGAGGGGAAAGAGCTTTCCAGGACATGGCTGTGTTTCTCCAGGTTTCCCAGGCACCCCACCACTCTGCTTAACCCAGGTGAGAGGTGCCTGACTCCCACGATCCAGGTGTACACCCAACCCATTCCTTCAGTTCAGGAAAAGGTTGCTGTCTGTGGACTTGGAGAGGTCCTTGAACACAGCCCTCTGTTCCTGGCAGCCACCTCACACAATCCCACCACCAGTGGATGATCCTGGTTAAAACCCTGCTGGAATCGTTAGCCCCATTACTTCAGAACTTTGTCCCTTCAAGAAATAACAACAATTAAAAAACCTTTCTAACCTCCAGCATCAAGTTATCCATTACCAATTTGTACCACTTGCTCCAAAACCAGCACCATGGTTGGGCTGAAATAGCTCCATTTCCCCTTCCAGTTGTCATCCCCTTGATGGATTCCTCCAGAGTTATCCCAATCCTTCACACAGCCTTTGCCAGGCTCACTTAAACAAGATCAATTCTCATCATCTCCCCTCTAGAACGGGTGCTCCTTTTCCTTAATCCTCCTCCCAGTCTCATTCTGTACCTGTTCCAGGTTGGATTCAGCTGCTTTGGGCTGAAGCCACTGCCTTTTCCAGTGGCATTAACATCTCCTAAGCTCCAGAAGAGCTTTGTAAAGAGCCTTGGCAAGGTACCACGAATTAAAGCAGCCACTTAATTAAACCCCTCCTCTAGTCAAGACCTCTGCCATATCATCCGGGTGATTTACACAACTGCACACAAATCCCCAGGTGCATAGCACTGGGAGCACTGCCTGTATCCCCCAGGATCCACGTGGAAAACAAACAGGCAAGTATGGAGGACAGAGCAGGTCTTTGCTCATTAATGTTTTGAGATCCATCCTCCAAAATATTCTTTTTAGTGTTTCATGATCCCAGAATCATGGGATGGTTTGAGCTGGAAGGGACTTTAAAGCTCTTCTCATTCCCACCCCCTACCATGGGCAGGGACACCTTCCACTGTCCCAGGTTGCTCCAAGCCCCGTCCAACCTGGCTTTGGAGACTGCCAGGGATGGAGAGTCAACAACCTCTCTGGGAAAACTGTTCCAGTAGCTCCCTGCCTTCCAGGGATGGTCCAGCCATTCCCTCCACAGCCCCTGCGGGGGGAGGACAAAGCTCTGACAGAATGGATGAGGGGGAAAGGCTGAAGGTCAGACAGTGGTCTCAGGAAGGCCTGGGAACCCCAGCTGGCAGGAGCCACTCCAGGCTCTCACCTCTAAAATTCTGCCACAGATGTAACTCCACACCAACAGAAACCTCCCCTCTAGAGCTGAGCCCAAGCTGCTCCATGTGGCTCATGCTGGGGAATTTGGTTTCTGAAGAGGAAACCTTTTACACTCCAAAGTCTTAAATATTATTGTTCCCTGTTGAGTGTGGGTTAAATGAGGAAAACAGTGATACTTTTCTCACTATCTCTTTTGCAGCTCTTCTACAGGCATATAAAAACAATAATGAGTCAGTCAAGCACTTTAAGCAGTCAGGCAATGATAAATGAGACCCACTAAAAACCTTCTGTCTTTGCCAAGGGCACTCTGGATTATACTTGAACCTGTTTTAACCTTAGCACTTAACCTTCTTTTCCACAAAGTTGTCTTTGCATGCAACAACCATGATGGAGCTCAAAATAACAAGTCAAAGAAATGGTTCCCTGAGAGAAAAAGGAATATTTGCTTTACAGTTGGGGCTGGGGTTTAAGTGTAGTTTATGTCCTTGCTACACCTCAGAATTTGAAAGGATTGGGAATACAATTCCATGTTACTACTAAGGGAGGGAGGAAAGGCATAAAACTCAGCATGAAAATATTTTTTTATGTCAGCTTGGCATGAAAGATGTGGAGAAAGACTAGAGATAAGCATTATTTTCAGCAATCATAGAATCCCAGATTCAGTGAGGTTGGAAAAGACCAAGCTGTGGCTGATCCCCACTGACAAACACCACATGGATGAGACTAGGGGAGAACCCTGGTGCACCCCAAAAAGCTGGAATATCACACACCTGGATATGCCTGGACTGAAAGAGGAGAGGAATTATTCCAAGTGAGAAGCACTGCAGGGAGATGGAGCTGCTCAGGCACAGCTCGAAGGAGGGGTGAACCAAGGGGTTTCTTAGCACTTAAGCCACAATGCTGATTTCTGGTTTTGTTGGGTTTAATGAAAGTGTGTCTTCTTTGAAAGACAAGTGGGATTACAAGAACATACTGGTGACTCAGACACTTATTTTTCCTCCTGACAGAAAAAAAAGAAAAAAAAAAAAAAAAAAAAAAAAAAAACCACCCAACAACCAAACCAAAAAAACCCACAACCAAAACCAAAAAAAAAAAAAAAAAAAAAAAAAAAAAAGGAAAGACCAGATATAAAAAAGGCTCTCAATAACTGGGTTAACAACTGACAGCTCTTCCCCAGCTTTCAATATTACTTTGCAAATGGGGACTGTACTAACCTGCCTTATTTACAACAAAATAAATGCACACCACATTTCCCTGCCCCTGGTAACTGAACTGTCCTTGCTTGGTCTCCAGAAATAGTTTGTCACGTGAATTTACCTGTGGTAACTGTGCTGTAACACCTGGTGTTAGATGGGTTTGAAACATGGGAGGAAAATATGCTGCAGTTAATTGTTCCAACAAACAGCCACAGGCACCCCCAATGGAGGAGTGATTTAGGCTCAGAAATACTCATCAACATGTAACAGCATTCCAAAGTGGAAGGGAGGTGGATGCTTTACCTCAGGACGCTGTTCAGCCTGCAGGCACTTGCAGAAGCTATCTGGGGTTTGCAGAGCTGTAGTAGCTGGGGGTGTTCAGGTACTCTGTGTACCTGATTTGCAAATGCAGTAAGAAAGGCTTTCAAAACGCTTTTTGAGTGACGAGATTTGTTGAAAAATCTCTTTGGTTTCAATTTCTTCCAACCAGGAATGATGGATTTTCTCATGTCTTCACAAAATCATGGCCCATGACATTCTTTGCAGCAGGTTAAAGCAATTCTCCTCCCTTAGTTAAAGTTCAATCAATTTTAATAAGAAATATTTAATAGCAAACATAAACTAGAAAAACAACCCTTACCCCAAGGAGATGACAGTTTTACTGCCAACCCAAAGAGTAGAGTGAGAGCCTTGGATTGACAGGGGGTTGTGGAGGCTCCAAGCTGGGCAGGATTTCCCACCCAGGACCTGAGGAGTAGTCTGCAATGTTGAGGTCACTCCATGCATTCCTAGTCCTGCAGTGCACCTGCAGCACTGTGGGCTTATGCCCACTGTTTCAGAATTTGAAACAGAAGAATGAATGCAGTTTGAGTTCCTGAGGATTTTCTCCTCTAACCTTTCCCTGCCCTGTCCCAGGTCCCTTAGGACTCCCACAGCAGCATCAGAAGAAACCAGGAGGAGCTGACCTGCACACCTAGGACCTGCCTTCACATGCAAACCTCCCATGGGATGGCTCCCCATGTCCCATAGGGAGCACAGCTCTCTGCATTCTGGTTTGATCTTGCTTGTGCTGTGCTGCCAGAGAAGTGTGAGCTGTCTCATTACTGCCAGGTTGCTCCTGGAGAAAGTGGGGCACGTGTTTGTTGGCCAGCTGGTCCCTGTCAGACACAATGTAAAACACAAGCACTGACCCTCCCTGGGCTCCAGTTTGGGTCTCTCCCAGCTGCCAGCTTTTGTGAAACTTGTAGAAATCTCACAGATTTGAGACTTCTCCTGTTCTTTCAAATGGAGTAAAATTGCTGAAACCTTCTCTTATCAGGAAATAAGCCTAAAACCATCTTCAGAAAGCTCAGAGGCTGGGCTGTCAGAAGCGTCTTGCTCTGACTGCCTTTTGAAAGAGGGGACTCGTTTGAAAGCAGTAAATTAAATCCCCCTATTCAGAGAAAGCCAGACATGAATATGTAACTCAGGGTTCCCCCTCACTCACCTCAGATGATGCCAGAGTTTGCCTCAAAACCCCTATAAAATAGAACTGGGTGCAATAGGACCTCTTGACCTACAAGAGAAAGATGCAGAGGCAGCACATGGTGAAAAGTTCCCCAGCTCTGCATCACTTTTTCCATTACTTAATTCTGAACCAGATCATCCATTTAATGAGGCATCCCAGGGTTTCAATGCTTTATTTTGCACTGAGATTTTTATTCTAAATAATTTCATGGAAAACAGAAATGCTTTAAGACAAATAGCTTTCATTTTTCACATGGAAAACCTCATCTCAGGAGACACTTGGACATTTTTCTGGTATCATGCACAAACATCATAGAAAAATCCTTTCCCTCTTGATCTGTTTTTCCCTGGAGAGATGCAGATGTACAGAGACATCATCACAAGACTGACCTCTGAGGGTCTTTTTGTTCTACCACAAGATAATGAAGAGATAATTACTTCTACAGGGATGGATGCAATTGTGGGGGCTAACAGAGGGATCTCACCCTCCTTCATGTCTTTAGGAAGGAAACTCCACTGGGGTGCTATAGAACTGGGACTGCTTTGTCAGCCGGGAACTGTCTCCTTCCACAGCTTGTCCAGAGCTGCCATGTACACCCTAGCACCTCCTCTCTCCATGCCTGTCCTGGAATTACAGGGCCCTACGAGGGACTCATTGGGATTGGTGTGGATCAGCTGCAAGCCCCTGTCATACCTGACAGAAACAAATCCATTTGTTACTTATGTGGCTGTCACACATATTTCAGGAGATGCTTCATCATAACTTGGCATCAGTTAATGGCTATCTAGAGTGATCCTGCAGCATCTGCAGAAGGGATGATGGCTGCAGCATCTGAGGCCAGGGTAGAGGATGAAAAATGGAGCTCAATCAACAAGGATCAGTCTTAAAATCCAGCACAGCAGCTCCTTTTCCCCAGCATGATCTCCACACACTGGTCATGCTATCCATGGAAATTGTTCCCATCTTTTACATAAAGATTAGTTTAGATGGAAATGTTTGTGAAATGACCACAGCAGCAGTTTTCCCAAAGCCTTATGGGAAAACTTGCCTCTTTTCATTTAAAAAAAAAAAAATCCCCAAACAGTTAATGCTTCAAAGGAAGAAATTAATATATCAGGTTTGTGTGACTGTTGTACCCCATGAGCAGCTCCTGAGTGGAAGAGGACACAATTTGTTATGTTCTGTGAGATCCTGATCCCCACCCCTAACCCTAATCCCAGCAGTATATCCAGAGAAAAATACCAGTATGATGAACAGAAACTGTACTTCTGAGCAGAATTCTGATTCACCTGTTCACAGAAACACCAAGAAATCTGGTGGTGATTGTTAGCTCGCATCCAAGGTCCCCTTCACCTAAATCATCCCATTCCACCTAAATCATCCCCACTCTCATGGCTGAGAGTCCCTCCCATCTCCCAAAACATAATTCCATCCCCCATTCAAGGTTGAACGCCTCTCTGACATCCTGGTTCAGCTTTCACAGGTTACTCCATCACTGGAGAACTGCTGAGGAGTTCGTAGCTCTGCTGACACCACTTCACACATGACAGAGCCATGAGCTGCTCTTCCAAAGCCTTGCATGAGGCACTGGAAGGAATAGAGAGACTTTCCTGGATGTCTCAGGACTCACCGTCCACTTCAGTGCCAGGGAGCAGTGGAGTGTGGTGTTGGAAGTTTAGATAATCAAGGGTTAAGCTTCTATTAATTCCTCCCACTGCTCATTAACTCTCCTCTGCAATTAATTTACTCCTGCCTGTGGCAACTGCAATGATGTTTGCTGGGCTGTCGTTGAGCAACCCCATGTGAATCCTGTCCTGTCCTATCCTCCTGCTGTTCCAGAGCTCCAGCTCATCATTTTTTACTGAGCTGGGAGAAATCTCCTGTCACGGAGCCCTTAAATTACCACTCTCACAGTAACACAGCTGAATCACCAAAGAGCATTTGCTGGGGTTTATTTATTCTCTTCTCCTGGACTGAGATTAATGTCCCTCAAACCTTCAGGTGATCCAACAGTTTGAATCACTGTTATGGGACGGGATTCACTGTTTCTTATGGGATTCAGCCCCTTTGATAAAGAGAAATCTTTGCACAACTCGTCCACTGCATGAGCATGGGATTTCAGGGAGCCTGGAAAACACCGATGGAACAAGAAACCAAAAAATGTCTAAATTAGTTGCTTTGATTTTCTTGTTCAAATTATGACAAAACTTTTAAAAAGCAAAATAAGTTTTAATAATTTTTAATTTTTATTTCATTTTAAATTACTTTAATTTCATGCCCATCTTCATTTTACATTTATATAATGCATCATGAAAGCTCAATTTTATATAGCACTAAAACTTGTTCCCACTAAAATTTCTAAAATTTTTGGACCTCCAATGGTTTAGTTTGGAGATTTGGGTTTTGGTTTAGGATTTTTTTCATATAGGCAAGGAGGACAGACTCATCACTATCAGCTTCTCTCAGGAAAAACCCCAATTCCCAAGAAGCTCACACTGGAAGTGAGATCTGGACAACCTTTGGACTGAAAGGGAAGCCTACAGACCTGGCATGAGACAAGAGTCTGTAATCCCCTTCTCATGCAAGGTCAGACCAATGTGGGGGAGTACCTGAGGAGGAGACGAAATTTGACTCAGTCTTTTTCACTTCTGATTTTCTTTTCAAATTTCAGTCTCTGAGGAAATCATGAAACAGAACTGGCGCCTGTGACAGGAGCAGACAACTGAACAGCTCCTCCTGCACATGAAAATCCCTGATGGCCCCATTCCCGTGGATGGTCTTCTCTGAAAAATCCAAGAGCAGATTAAACCTCCTTTCATCCATCTCACCCTGAGCAAATATATGTGCATTTTCCATTACCCTTCACTCCTTCACTTCACACTCCTTGCCTTAACACACAAGCTAAATCCTTCCTTCCATGGCACAACAGCAATAAATGATCAAAACAATTCAGCTTTTCTTCAAGTAATGGCATGTGCTTGGTTGTAAATATTCATGGTTTGGTAGAAATTGGTTCTTGATGGCCCTGAGCACACTAGTGGAGTCGTGCTGAAATTACTCTCAGTCTCTTACCTCCAAGGGGCAATTTTGTTTTCCTGGTGCAGGTCTCATACATTAATCCATAGCAGATGGAGTCAGACATGACCACCTCATCTACCTCATTTTCCCTGTTAGCTTGTTGAGCTTCTGGTGCTTGAGAGGTTTTCTCATGGATTTCCATTGGTTGGGGAGTCCCAACAAGCCTCTAGAGGACAATTCAGTTGCACTCATCCCTCAGTAAAGTCAACCTGTTTAAGGCTTTTCATCATAACCTCTCAGCAGATGCAGGTGTCAAAATACATACTGACTTCCACAACTATTGTTGTTTTCTCTGCACAAGGGGTTACCAGTTGTGGTGGTGTTTTCCCCCCGTGCATAAGAACTTTGACTCTATGTTTCAGAAGGCTTAAGAGAGTTTTATTATATTTGGCTCCATGTTCCAGGCCCGAGGCTTAATGCCTCATATAGTGCAGCCTGGTACAATGCTTCTTACAAAGCTTTGGTGCAATCCTCAGACATGCTTTCTTCTCCATGCCTAGTACAAGAATGCCCCTTATCATACTAAATTCATGGGCTGGTAACCAAGACCAGGTCCCTCTTACCATTAGTCAGAGAGAGAAAACTATCTCTCTATGTTTGTGGAACAAGGCAGAAAACACCACCTGTGTCCCTGAAAGCAGGACACAGCTTAGAGATTATTTACAGAATCTGCTGGTGGGAAAATAATCTTTTCCTTGGGAAGAATTCCTTAGCAGGTGTGCTGCTAGTAAATTCAGAAACCCAAAATCATGATTACCACACACAACCTTCTCATTTAGCCACAGATCACCATTTCCTCCTCCAGGAAAATCTGAGTTCTCCCCACTCCCAGCTCTCTCATAGCAGTCATCACTTTGTAAGCAAGAAAGTTTTTCATGGGTCTGTTTTCCTGAAGACCTCTTCCTATGGAATGCTGCAGGGTCTGATGAGCCCAGCAGGCAGAATGTTTTTTGTATTTTTGAGTCCCATATAGAGCTGGTGTAGCTGTGGCAGCAACACAATCACCTGACACCCTGCTCACACCCACATTATCACGATAGCTTATCACCCTGACCACACCAATGGATGCAGAACTCTGCTGCATGGCCAACCTGAGCCTGGATGGTAGTCCAGGCATAAATCCTGTGACAAATACCTTTAGGAAGGCATAGGAGGGACTCCAGACCCTGCCAGAAGAGATGGAGATGCTGTGCATGACCTCCCCGTCCTGCCTTGGGAGCTGCCAGGCACATTTCTTGTCAGCAGGAGCTTAGTGATGGATTTAAGGGTGTTTTTTTTCAGGGAATCCCCACTGTCTGCTTCTAAAGCAAATAGGGATAGTTTCAGGAAATGGGAAAAGACAGGGGTTTGCTCAGAGAAACTGCAGTGGACTCATTATGGAATCAGAGCTATGAATGCCTCAATGCTCAGTGCAGACAGAGCTGTCAGCAACTCTGCATTTTAGGGCAGTTTTTGTCCTTAGGTCAATAATGCAAACTTGCATATAATGCAATAATGCACAGAGTTTACAGAGAGGAAGGTGATCATCTTCTCAAACTGGCTTTCATTTCTCAGGAAGTCTGAGGGTGAACTGAGCATGAGAGCAGGTCAGAGATGGGCAGACCTGCTCAGGGTTAGAGCTGTGGTTTCCATCTCTGTTGATGACACGAACAATAGGATTGAAGGCGCCCTCAGCAAGCTTGATGACACCAGGCTGTGTGACATGCTGGAGGGAAGTGATGGGATCCAAAAGGACCTGGATAGGCTGGAGAGGTGGGAATGTGTGACCCTCACAAAGTCCATCAAGGCCAAGTGCAAGGTCCTGAAAGGCTGTTTGGCCTGGAGGAGAGAAGCTCCAGGGAGACTCATCTCCTTTAGAGCCCCTACTAGTGCCTAAAGGGGTCCAAGAGAGATGGAGAGAGACTTTGGAAAAGGGCGTGTAGGGACAGGATAAAGGGGAATGGCTTTAAACTGAAAGAGAGCAGGTTTGGATTAGATATTAGGAAAACATGCTTCCCCTGGGAGGGTGGGGAGGCTCTGGCACAGGATGCTCAAACAAGCTGTGGCTGCCCCATGATCTCTGGAAGTGTCCAAGGCCAGGTTGGATGAGGCTTGAAGCAGCCTGGAATAGTGGAAGGTGTCTCTGCCCATGGCAGAGAGTGGGACTGAATGATTTAAAGGTCCAACCCAAACCATGCCAGGGTTCTATGTTTCTATGAAAAAAATTAGATGCTCCAAAAATAGCTAAAGGATTTAAGACCCAGCAGGTCTGTACCTGCTTTCTGTTACAGAATCATAATTTAGCTTGGAGGGGACCTCAAGAGGCCAAAGGCCCTCACTGAAGTCAGATCTGGTTTTGTTTTTTATCAAGGAGAATTTTTCCTGTTTAACTTTGTGACAACTGGTTTAGATTTTTACCCATTTCTGTCCATGGGGATCATGGACCTGGTAGTCAGAATCTCTCAGGGAGGGTTTAGATTAAACCCACAGCAGTCACACCATAATTTTTTGTTGGGTTTTTTGGTCCCAACAAGGATGGGAACCCAACCACCTGGGCCCTTTGGAGGGGGTTCCCAATGCTGAGTTCTTTTCCAAGGGTGAAGAACGAGCAGGACTCTCTTTCTCTTGGCCTCCAGGGTTTTATTTATTCTTATCTTAAGTTCAGCACCGTCTGCACACCAGACTTAGCATGTGAGAACAAGGCACAAAATGGACCCTGAGCACCCAAAACCAAGGTCTTTTAAAGCTGTTTAACCCAAGTAACTTCTAACACGTACTTTGTTTCTACTTTTCTACCAATAACTTCTACTAATCTATGCACGTAACTTCCACATTACTACTCACACTAACCAATAATTTTCTACCACAAGTACTACAGAAAATGGAGCTGAAAAGGGACAAGAAGGAAGAAGGGACAACACCCCAAATCCTCCATCTTGTGTCCTATTCACTCTCATATTTAAATCCTAAAACCCTAAATTCTTCACTCTGTGATACACTCTGTGAAAAACTACTACTACTACTATGACATACTGTGTGCTCTAACTCATCCCAAAGTTTTGGCAATTTTTCCCAAGGATGAAGGTTAAAAGCAGTGTTCTGCTGAGGGTCAGAGTTTCTTAAAACAGGCAGAGAGACATCCTCTGTGCCCTGGATTCCAACAATTTTTCACAGGGCATCGCTGCATTTGGTCAGATAATCATAAAGATTCCTCAAGAGGGCATATCTGGGAGGTTGTTTATTATCTGCCAAGAAGACTCCATGGGACACTTCCATGAGGGGGTATGGACAAGCTGTGTTGTTCTACTTTACCTCTCCAGCTGGAAACCATGCTGGGCTTTTTATATATTCCTTGTCTTTCGTGGCCTTTACTTCTAGCTTTGGACATGACTAGACTAAGTCTGCTCCTGTAGAGAGAGCATAAGTACATGTGAAAGCTTCCTGTGGTTTCACCCTCCACCCACTGCAGACAAAAAATTGTACCCAGGAGAACTCATCTAAGGCCAGCTGTCAGGGAGACCCTGTGACAGGGACTGTGTTAGTCACAGAGAGCCACAGGCAAAGGAGGCACCAGGACACAATGCCAGATGGTTATCAGATTTGTTCTCTGTTGTTGACAACCTTGGCTCTCCACCGTTTTGGGCACTTCAGTTCTCCATGTGTCTGTCTGGGAGAAATGAGCTGAAGTGCAAGAAGCTGCACTCAGAGGTATTTCTAACACTAAGAAAAGCCTCACACAATTCCCAGGACAATTCTGATAAATTCTGGTAGCCCTCAGGTCTGCAGTCAGATCAGCATCCCAAATGTGGAGCACCAATGTCCCAAGTTAACATCCTATAGCCCATTTTTGCAGTTTCTCTCTTTTGGAGTTGTTTCACCCAGTGTTTATACTTCCAGTATGTTGTGGTTTGATACTGGCCAAATGTCAGGTATCCAGGAAAGTCATTCACTTACCCTCTTCTGCTACAGTTGGGTAAAGGAGAAGGAGAAAAAACCCTAAGAATTAACAAAGGGTTCATGAGTTGAGGTAAGGACTGGGAGAAAAACACTCTAAGGGAAAAACAGGTTTAAATTTAAAGGCATAAAGTAAATTTATTATTAACAGTGTAAGAGGATGGTAATGAGAAAGAAAATAAGCCCCTAAAACACCTTTTTCCCCCCCAGCCCCTCCCTCCTTCCCACCAACAGCTCAGGGAGACAGGGAATGGGGGTTTTGGTCAGTTCACTCCAGATCTTTTTCTGTCCATTTAGGGAGAGGAGTATTTTCCTCTGCTATGCCATGGGGTCCCTCCCACGGGCCAACAGTCTTCCCAAAACTGTTGTGGCATGGGTCACTCATCAACAGGTGCAGTCCTCTCAAGATAGACTGCTCTAGTTTGGAAGCAAGGGCCCTCTCTGTCTATCTCTGGAAGCAGGGGCCCTCTCTCTCTATTTGGATCTCCACTGGATCACAGACTTCTCTGGCATCCATCCGCTCCGGCGTGAGCACTTCTCTCATGGCCTACGAGTGGATCTCTGCATCCGTGGACTTCATGCATTACAAGGGGACAGTTTGTTTTACCATAGTCTCACCACGGTCTGCAGAGGAATCTCAGCTCTGGCCCTTGGAGCACTTTCCCCCCCCTCTTTTTCCACTGACCTTGGTGCCGCCATGTTGCTTCCCCTCACACGTCCTCTCTTCTCTGACTAGAAGAAAAGCTGCTGCCTGTAGGTAACACTGCCAACAAGTTCCACCAATTCAAAATTCTTGAACTCTGCAGTGCTCAGAGGTTAATCTTATCTAGATTCTGCATTGCAGAATCACTCGTCATGCTTTCACTGCCAGCCATGCGGCCCCGCCACCATCACGCAGGCAGTGGCGACTGCCATGCGCTGGCACTAATTAATGCCTCTCTTCATACAGGGCACTGGGAAGGGGAGGCTGCCACCCCCACCCCTGCCCTTCAGCCTGTGGCATGGCTGGCTAGGGGGGGCCAGGCAGGCAAGGTTCGCCGCAGGCCACACTGGGATGGCCTCAGCAGCGGTGTCATGCCAACCCTGGGAAAAAACAGGCAGGCATTGATTTGATTTTCTCCTTAACTATGTTATCACAGAGGTGTTACCAACCTCTCTAATTGAGCCAGCAGCATGTCCATCTTCAGAGACATCCGATATTGGTTCTATCAGACACGGTGGAAGTTTCTAGCAGCTTCTCACAGAAGCAACCCCTATGACGACCCCGCTACCAAAAACCAGGCTGTGCCAAACCAACACGCAGTATTAATGAATCTAAAACAGGGTTTGCCATGAAAAGGCCCCACTGAAGCTCCACAGCTTTCATTAGATTTTAACTCTATTAACCATTCCAACCCCAAGGAATGGTTTTTCATGAACATTGATGGCAACTGGCATCCATCCATGAAAATTCCTGCAAAATATAAAATATTATCCTACTATTTTTTAATAAATAAAGGAACTACAAACCTCATCAGTGTAACAGGGAACTACCACACCCATAAATCCTTACGGGACAGAGAAATTTAATCCCGGAAGCACTGGGTGGAATGAGGGTCTGCATTTCTCAAGGGAAGGGTTTGCCAGATGCCTGAGCCAGAAGCAATCCACCTCCTTTTAGACACCCAATGAGACACCACCAGCAGCAAAATTATAACTTTGCACTCCCTCTGTGCCTGTGCCCACACCCAGACCCTCAACAGTACCTGCAAAATTGAGGTATTCCAGTGCAGACTGGGAAGGCTACACAGAGACCTGATTTCCTACTGGAAGAATGGCCTGTTTGTGTAAAAGTTACCACTGAGTTGCACATCTCATTATTGCACATCTCATAATGGCAGATCTCATTAGGGCATCTCAGATTCTGGAACAAACTTTGGAAAAAGTCGTGACTCTCCAGGAAAGTTTTAAAATAAGAAATCTAATGTTTTTCTGAATCAAGTATGCACTATCCTTTTTTTCTTGAAGAAAGTATAAGTTGTATAACAGATGAGAATGGACTAGTTAGTCTAAAAAGCCAAAGCTATTTACTAAACATTGGGCTGATAGATATACTAGAAAGAAGGGCAAAAAAAAAAAAGTATAGAGAAAGCCGGATAGATTGACAGAAACTTGTGTCTTAAAATAGCAATATTCACATGAGATACACTTCATTATGCAGACCCTGTAGGTCAGAAGAATGTGTATTGAAAATAAATGAGTTCTATCCTTCAATTGTCATGGCCACTGGCAATAAATAGACACCTGATGAGGCGGAGCAGGCACAAGGGAAAAGTTTGTGTTAGCTGAAATGATTGGATGTGTGAGGAAGCACAGCCCAACATTGCATATAGCAAATGACCCGACTGAGGAATGTGGTACCACCCCAGACACTCAGAACAGACACCCGGAACATCCCCCAGAGCCATGGCCAGGCTGTGCTGGGCAGGGCTGTGCTGCTGGGGAGCATTTCTCAGCAAAGTGGGACTGAGAGATCCCATTCCCCCGCTGCTCACATTCCCAGTATCCACTCCCAGGCCATGCCATCCCTCACTCCATGTTTGCCCCGTGGGCTAAAAGTGTTTTCGGAGGTTTTCTCCCCGTTGCCCTCCACATTTGCTGGGCCACACCCAAAATCCTCCTGCAAGTGTCTCCTGTGACCACCCAGCTCATCCCAGGTTGGAACAGTGAAGGACCACGAGCCACACCAGCAGCTCTGGGAAAGAGGCTTTGCTCCACACACCCACAGGGACTCCCAGAATATCACAGTGGTGTGGCGAGGGCTGATGAGCCCAAGCTTTGCCAGGCTCAGCAGCAGTGGGATGGAAGACCTTGATGTCACATCGAGCAGCAGAAGCACAGCTCCTCCAGGAAGATGACATCTGTGAGGTCAGTTCCAACCAGGACCTCCTGAGGGAGAGCAATGCAGAAAACAAGGAGGGGATTTCCTTGGCTGCTGCTATCAGGTTTTCCTCCTCCACATACTCCAAGGGAATGGCTTTGCTAAAGCATGTTCTGTTCATTTTCTCTTCTTCACTTGCTTTGCCTACAGCAGAGCTCTGCATTATCTTCTCTGCTGTTCTGTGTGTGGCAATGCCAGCGCAGGATCAGCACATCCTGCTAAGACCTGGCTGTTCCCTTTGGGAATTTCTGCAAAAAAGCTGTGGGGACTCACTGCAGTGAACAGACCTTAATATGGGAAATGTTATCTGAGAGGTACTAGGTGGAGAAGGAACAGGAAGGGTAGGGAAAACACAGCTCAAATCCTGTTATTAAAGCAGTGACAGAGGATTTAAACAGGGCAGTGGAGGAGGAAGGAGTGTAAACTCAAGTGTTTTCAAAGTGCCAAGATGCTGCCATTCCAGCTCCTACTCTCCATGCAGCAGCAGCACTGTGGGCTTTATTCAGCACACAAAACTCCCATGCAGCAGAGGGCAGAGCTGACCAGAGGCAGCACAGCACTGACTCCTCCAGCAGCACCTTATTGCAGAGTTCGTGTTTGGTGCAGCCCTCTGCTGCAAAGCTCCTGCCTCCTCTGTTCCCAGCTGCCAGAATTTGGGGAGTGTATATAAAAATCTCATACTTCTTCACCCTGATGACATATTGCAGAACTGCCCTGGGATTTACACCCTGTTTCACTTCAGGAAACAAATCAGGCTTCAATGATGACTCTTCTCCAGCGGGTGCTGCAGCAGGATGGATGTGCTGTCACTGAGCCGGTGTGCAGCTGCAACAGGTTGGTGGTGATTAAATGCAAAATTCATCCAGGACATGAGGTTCTGATTCAGCCTGGAGGCAGCTCACAGACCTTTACAGTATTCTTCCTGTGGAAACACCTACTCATCCTTCAAACAGACACTTTTTCCTGCCTTTTATCTGAGAGGTAAAATCTGGAAGGAAAACAGGGTTGTTGTGTCCCTGATGAGTGCTGCTTCCTGGATTTCTATAACCTGGGGGATTACCTGGAATCAGTGAGATTGAAGCCCTGCCTCTGTGAGAGACAGTGTTGTCTTCTGGCTCAGGTAGGAGCTGCTTTGCAGAATGGGCTGAAGTATTGCACTCAATCTCTCACTTTGACAAGGACAAGCACTGTCAGTCCATAATATCCTGTCTCTTTCTAGCTTGCCCTGATCTGTTTTAGCAGAGCATTTATTTGGCAGACAGGGAATGTTTGTCTTTCTGGAAACTACAGTATCCCCCATGGGAAAAAAAAAATTTAAATAATTGTTTCAGAAGCAATTATCTCAAAAACTCAATAGCCAGGAGTGGCAGCATGCTGGGTCCCAGCAGGGCTGCCAAGAGCTCCTGTCTTCCCTGAGAATCAGATCTGTTTTTTAAAGTCCTTTTTTAAGCCCTGCAGGTGCTTTGAAAGTGCTGGTTTCTCCCTGGCTTTGAGGTTTTTGCTTTTGGCTAGTTCTTATTTCATTCTTGGCAAGACCATGGGCAGAATATCTCCTGCTCCCTACACTTTGCCACAGTCAAGGGAGGTCTATCCATCCTCCTGGGATCTGACCTCACTTCCCGACTCTTCTGTCCTCTGGACTTTTGCATCTGTTTCTCCTTTTTTATCCTATTCTCCAGACTTGCTCACAAATGACTTTTCTTTAGCAAGCTCCTCTTCTTGGAACTTGGTTGATACCTTCCTACAACTTGGATGACCCAACCTGCTCAGACCTGCCCAGGGAGCAGAAACAAGGGAATGGTTTGCCTGAATATCCAGTTTGAAATAGACACAGCACCGGAGTTATGCATAGGCAATAACTAAGGCATAAAATCCTATGTTCCTGCTCAGAGGTGTAAAGAGAGCACAGTCCAGGAGATGGCAATAACTTTGGAGCTGGAGTCAGTTGGACTAATTTGTTCAGAGATCCAAAGCAGCACAGACAGAAAATATTCCCTTCTCCCAAAACCAGACAAAGATTCTGATGACGAATCAGGGGATCACAAACCCTGTCCAGGACCTGCTCTCTGAAGGACACACTGTAATTAGCATAACAAGCAGCAGCACTCCCAAGACATAACCACCTGAAACCTGTAACATTCCTGACTCCAGGATCACAGAGCCAAGGCACTGCCCAGCATGGCCTGAGAGCACAGTGGGACTTTGCCCAGCAACCGCCAGCTCAGCCAGGATGGGGCTCAGCCCCCTCTGCAGCCCCCTGCCGAAGCCCCTCACCTGCCCCAGCAGCACAGAGGGGCATCACTTCATCCAGATGACCTCCTAGTAATTTTTATTTTACGCTGACACATTTACCACCACATCACCCAGGCCAGCCTGCATTGCCATCAGCGTGCCAGCCAGAAGCTGGAAACTCAGCAGCAGCTACTTCCCTCTAGATGCTAAAGTACCTGGCTCATTCCACCTCCCCCCATCTCAGAGCAGACCAGTTTGGCATCTCAGTTGCTTTTCCTCACCTTCTCTTTCCCCTCCTTTCATCTAACACAGCACAGGAAGGACACAGCACCAGGCAGGTAATCAGCTGCTACCCACACTCTGCAGCAAACCAGGATTTATAAGCCACTAACACAATGAACAAGAAGAAAAATTTCTCCTTCCAGAGTTTCAGCAAAGCTGCAAACACCTGGAGAAATACAGCTGGACACTGTTCAGACCAGCCCTGAGCACCTGCCCTTCTTGTTGGCTATGTCCAGCCCTCTCTTCTTCCTTCAGCTGGCTGACATCCACTAGCAACGTCAAGAGACCATCAGGCCCCCTGTGATGCTCAGGAGCACCCATCTGATCCTGAGCAGACACTGGGAACCATGGGCCTTATTCAGGATGGAGGCTGGACCTGCTACAAACCCTTTGCAGGTCTGGCCCCACAAAACCCCGTTAGGACTCCAACAAACAAACTTCAGCTCAACAGGCTTCCTCATGCTCCTCCTCTGCCATGCCTGAGCCTGGCAGCCACTGCCTCATCACACCGGACCCACACAGCTTGGCCAGTTGGCCAGTGACCTCCAGGGCTATCCTGGTCCTGCAACACCATGGTCCACATGCCCAGAGAAGAGAGAAGAAGAGTGTCTGCTCATACTCACAGTTTTGAAGTCCTTGTGGTTGCATTCCTGGCCTCTGAACTTGCAATACAGCATCATATCCTTCAGGTCATGGCCAACCCGTGCCAGGAACTCTTGCATGCTGAAAACTTTGGGTTTATACTGCTTAAAGTTGGCCTTTTCTTGCAGGGTGGCTAAGACAGTGGGGTCAGCCAGGTGAGGGTTGGGGATCTGCAGGTTGACATCCAGCAGAGCCAGGAGCTCCCCAGCATGGTACAGGTCGTTGGTGGTGAGCCGGGAGAAGCGGAACTCGTTGAGGTTACAGATGGTGACAGCAGGAAACACCAAGCTGTTCGCCACCACCTCATCCACTTTGGTCACGTGCTGGTAGGAGAAGTAAAAAGCCACCCTGTCTGAGCTCTCCACCAGGAGGAGACCCAGCGAGCCCACAAAGGCCAAAGTCCAGAGCAGGCGCCGGATGGTCACCGGCCCATAGACGAAGACATGACGGATCCCATGGAGCGTGGTGGTGTTGGCAAAAATCTGGATGCTGGAAGGCTGCAGGCTGCCCATGCTGCCCTCGCTGGTGCTGTCCTTCAGATCCATAGTTCATTTAAATCCTGGTCCTGCTTTTTGGGTCAGCCTGGAGCCAGAACTGGGATCTGGATCTCTGCCCTCTTCTCTCCAAAGTAATTAAACCCTTTTAGGGGCAGGCGAGGGAAGCAGAGTGAGACCAGCTGCTGTGAGTTTATCCCACGAGCTCAGCAGTAGCTTCGTTGGCGTAAATATTTATATAAAATCCATTCAAACTCTCGCTCTTGATTTCCTCGGTGAGATAAGGAGGGCTGGTTTTATTTAGGGAGACACCAAGGTGATGTGGGTGGGCAGCGAAAGCTGAGCCAATGGCAATAAAGTCCTTCCCCTGCACACACACACACACACACACACGCGCCGAGGGGAGCGGAGATTAAGCGAGCAAGCCTAAAACAAGTGGAGGCAGCTCGCAGGCTGTTAACTAGTGCGGAAAGCCGAGGATACTGCTTCCCGGATGTCTTCAACCCGACAGGGAGGTGCTCCCCGAGCTCCGGGGATGCGACTGCAGGATTTAGGCATCTCTCCTCCCTACCTCTCCATTTTGGGCAGAAAACACCACCCCGAAAACCCAGCCTGTGCAGTCAGTGTGATTGTCAAGGGAAAGGTGGGCAGCTAGTTCAGCGGGAGAAATAGGAGAGCAAAAGGGGGATGGAAAAGGAAAGGATAAAAAATAAAAGGAAAGGCTGAAAAATAAAAGAAAAGGAGGGGATTGCTTCTCAGCTCCATGCACGCACACACGCAGATTAGAAAACAGTGCATTAACCCGCTTCTCTTTCACACGGCAGCTCCGAGCAAAACCCAGTCAGGGCAAGACGCAGGGAGCGGCAGCGGAGGGGCTGTAGCATCTCTCATCTCTCCTCTGTCTGTCTCAGAGCTTTCCTTCCCTGCAGGACCTTCAGGGAGAAGCTCTGGGAGCCGTGAGTCACACATGGATCCGGAGGTGCGCCGCAGGGCAGGGCAGGGAGAGGGAGCTGCGACCCGAGACCCCCAGCTCCATCCTGGGCTGAGTCTGGACGTGGCTGTGCCTCGGCGGGGCCGGGGGGGCTGTGTCCAGCAGCTCCTCAGCCCCCCGAGGCTCGGAAGACTCCGAAGCAGCAGGATCTCCGGATGTTCTCTTTGCCACTGGAAGGCAGCTGTGACGGATGTGTTTGGGGAAGGCGCTCCCCGATGTGCATTCAGCCGGGAGGTTGGGAAGGAGGGGGCGGAGGGGAGGAAAACTGGGTTTTCTACCCAGGAAATGCTGCAGATCTTGTGACGATGCTACGGTACAGGAGATCATCCGTGGTGTGATGCAGGAGTGGGAATGAGGGGGATCCATACCAGACGTGTGAGGTGCTGGGTCTGAGCAGGGTGGGAGTAACTCCGTTCCATATCGGCTCCAGGGGGTTTGCTTACTTTTTTTCGAATCCAGAATTAAATACCAGGATTTCTGTGTCTGTACAGCACCCAGCCCTACAGCAGGTGAGGGTCCCAGAGCATGGAAGCACCTAGAACATGACTTTCCCAGCTGGAATGAGATGGGAGCAGAGGGTTGAAGCACAGGCAGAGCCTGTCACGGTCTGCAGGGCAATGCCTCATGACTCTCAGCCACCTTTAAAGATTAATGAGCCCAGTTTCTGGATTTATAACCCTGAGTGCTGTTACCATGACAACAGACGATTTGCACCATTTGGCCCCTTCACCTTTCAGGTGCTTGGCTTCAGTGATGGACCCCCAAGACTCTTGTCCCCAGGCCATGAGCCACCCTGTCCTCCCCCTGACAATCTTCACATAAAGATCATATCAGCTTTGCTGTCTCCACATTTGGCCTTGGCAGCCAAAAGCAAGCCGAGCTGTGGCATTCCCCAGCATGGATATTCCTGTGGGAATATCTCTCAGTCTGAGCTACCCATACCAGTCCTGCTACAACACTACTTTCTCCATTTTACAACAGGGAATCTGAGGCAAAGGGAGGACAAAAGACATGGGAGCCCTGAGCTGGTTTTCCTAGGAGGACTTTTCAGCATACCAGATTGCTGCCCTGAAGCTGAACCCTCCTTCCATAGCCAGATGGCTCCAGCACCCTGTTGTCATGGATGGCTGGGGTGCAGAGGGAGCAGGAGCTGCCTCCAGAGTCTGGTTCCCTCTTGTACAAATCCACATCAGCCCTGAAATACAAAATATGCTCTCTACTCCTGCATCTGTGCCTGTGAGTGAAGCCAGGCTCTCAATACAGTCCATTGGTGGCTAAACAGAGCTGTGTTCCTTCTGCATTACACAGAAATTCAAACAAGGAGAGATGCACAAACCTCCTGCACCTTGTAGTGCCCTTTCCAGGAGAGTGGAAAAGGCAGAACTGAGCACACCCAAACCAGCTATGGCCCAGAATTAAAGCAGCTGAGGACAGAGTGGCCACAGCATCCTTGCTCCTGGCTCCAGACCTCACTGCCTGTCTTCCTTTGTGCTTGCCACCCCTACATGGTTAGGGACAAGACCCTTCCCCTCTAAAACATCCTTGGCCGCATGGACTCCCTTTCCTAGTCATTCCCAGCCGATCTGCAAATTCCCCTCCTTTCCCCATGCCTGCACTGGCCTGGCCGGTGTGTTAATGCTTTCATTTGTTCCCCGTTAATGCTTTCATTTGTTCCCCATTCGTGCTGCCTTAGCAATCCCGTTTGCTGTAATTCACACCATAAACCATCTGCTGCCTTTTATTGTTGAACTGTGCCGGGGAGCTTTGGCTGCAGCCTGGAGGGAACAGCCCTATGCCCAGCAGAGCTGCCTGGCATGGGCTCCGGCACCGGGTCTGCTCCGCTGCCCCTGGGGCTGGGCACAAACCAGGGAGACAGATCACGGAATCATGGAATGGTTTGGGTTGGAAGGGATCATCTCATCCCACCCCGTTCCATGGGCAGGGACACTTCCACTATCCCAGGATGTCCAACCTGGCCTTGGACACTTCCAGGGATCCAGGGGGCAGCCATAGCTGCTCTGGGCATTGTCACACTCTGGTGAGGAGTGGTGGCTCAGGCTGTTCCCAAGAGCTGCCATCAGCCACCATGTCCTGGGAGCCAATGAAAGCAGTGGCTGGGGATGGGCTGTGGGGTAACACCAGCAACGGTGGGGGACATGGGAAGCAAGGGCTGGTAAGGGCTGATGGCCCCTCTGGCCAGCCCTGTGAACAACCCCTCTAAGGGGACACACAGGGGAAGGACAAGGCAGCCTGCTGGTCCCATAAACCCCCTGAAGTGGCAGAGCTCAGCTAAGGATACCTACGCTAGGGAACGCCCTGAGAATGCAGAGCATCTCTGGCAGGTCAGGAGCTGCTATAGCTCCTGGCCTGGAACTGGGAGTTCCAGGTCACTTCCACCTGGTCCACCTGGTCAACCTCCAGGGACCTCCCAGGAGCTGGAAGTTCACAGCCCAGTCTCAGACCCTGGATGTTCTTCGCAGAACATGCTGCTTCAAATCTGCTTCAGCAGACAAACCAGGCAGGGCCAGAAGACATATCCTTGAGGAAAATCCCCTTTTTCACCCCTTTGCAGAGATGGAGGGAAGTGGAGAGGGCCAGGCTGGCTGGCAAGAGGGCAGGCACAGGCGGTGCAGAGCCTCTCTCCTTTCCACAGCCTGTGCCTGCCCTCTTGTGTCTCCAGCACTTGCTGCAGTGCTTGGAATCCCACCCCAAAACACCGGGAAACAGCTCTATTCGAGGAAGAAAAGGGGATGAAGAAAAGTCCCGACCTGTGTGAGCCCCTCTTCTTCAGGTTCAGCCCTACCTAAGCCTTCCCAGAAGCACAGCCCAGGTAAAGGGTTTGCAATGAGAAAGGCAGGACAGACCTCACAGACACAGCACTGGGATGTTTTACAAAGAAAATGAGGTGTTTTGGTCCCCAATGTGGCTCAGTACATGGTCCCCACGGACCTGAGCCAGAGCCTTCTCCTTAATCCTTAACCCTGGAAATCGCTGTGTTTTCTGCCAGTTCATTTTTTTTTATGTTCCCCTCTGTGCTTGAAGAGAAAAGGATAAAAAA
>VWZP01006427.1:952621-969298 GCA_013396995.1 Dicaeum eximium | reverse complement strand
GAAATTGGGATAAAAAGGAGGCTGCATCCTCCAAAAATTGGAGAGACCCCAGGGGAATGCCCCATGGCCTCTCCCTTTATTGGAATAAAGTAAAAGGGACTCCTCTGTCTCCTTTTTGGACATAAACCTCTGATGTTCGTGGATTGATTTTCCTGACACCCCCAAGCGCACACGCAGCCCTGGCACGGAGCTCTCCCTGCTCCAGGGGCTGCTTTCCCCATTTCCCCATCGCTTTTTCCATCACATTCGGGGCTGGGGAGCCAGAGCCGCCTCCGTGCAGCGCAGAAAGTCGATAAGGACGGGAGGGAACCTGAGCAGCAGGAGCGATCGAGGCTCTTTGTTCACATATTTACCTTTCCCCACCGTCATTAGAGGCGCTGCATAAATAGAAGGGTTCATTTTCCTCTCCCTCCTCCGCTGGGAGAGAGCTGCAAACAGCTCAGGGTCCCCGGCTGCTGCCGTGCCCTTCTCCAACAATAAACCTTCAGGAAGAAAGAAAATAAAAAAAATATAACCCCAACAAATCCCCCCTTAAAATCGCTGCTGAAGGTTGCGAACAAGGTGAGAAAAAACCCACACGAATAAAATGATGCAGCGCTGAGAAAACAGAAGCTCGTAAGAGCAACTTTGTCAGCATTGACTGCTCTGTTGCCATAGGAGGAGCAGGGCTCTGCTGCTATTTCTGGGCTCCAGCAGGACCAGGAGCAGCGCTTGCCACACTCTCTGCTTCCATCGGTGAAAATGTTTCTCCAACACAGAGCAATTCACCCCCAAACCAAGCAGCGCCACTTCGATTTTTCTCATGAATCCTCTCTAGACTGAGAGGTCAATAAATCCACAGAAATTGTTCATGTTCATTAAAAAAACCCAACCCTATAATTCTAATTAATTTTTTACAACCTGAACCTCACTCAGCCCTTTTTTTTTTTATTTTCCCCCTCCATTTTCCAAATGCTACCAGCACTAAACCTCCTGGCTCACCTGCCCCTGACTCCCTGAACCTTCTCAGCGTGCAAAGGAACACAAACCCAGCAGCTGCTGGGTTTTTAGGGGGCAAAAGCGATGGGGAACCTCACCTGAAGAAAGCCTGCTTTAGTCCCAGGTGTCTCTGAATTAACCCGCTCCAATTTGGGGAATAACGCAAATTTGAATTCTTTACAAATGGATTTTTCTGGGGCTTTTCCTTCATTTTGTCACAGCATCACCTCTCCCAGAGCAGGGGTGTTTTGCACAGGGACACTCCCCCATGTACATTTGTCACCTCTTTATTGCCAGCAGCCCCTTGATCCCAGAATTCTGCTTCTGGCAAGGTGAAAAAAACCTTCAGGAATCGCAAGGTGAGACCAAGAGCAACAGGAGCTGATGTTTTCCTGCTCCTCTGTGAAACCAAAGGTCATAAATCTCCCAGTTAAAATTCTCTTGATTGATGAAACACAACTTATTGCTGGTAAAACACCCTTGTTTTCAATAATTAATATACAAGATACCTGGAAGAAAGGCAGAGATGTGGCGGAGGGGAAGGTGCAATTATTGTTTCATTAAAGATTGATTACATGTGCGGCCGGCCATTTGAATAATGGCTCTGCTGACACCTGAAATGGAATGATAAATGAGGCTGGGGCCACAGGGTGCTCAGGTTGGCTCTGGAATGCCAGGAAGAAGCAGCAGCATCTCTGCAGCCCGAAAGGTCAGCTGAAATATTAAAGAGCTGGAGATCAAGTAACTGTGAATAAGGTCAAACAGAGTGCTGTGGCGACAGGAGAGGAATTAATTGAGTGATAATTGTCCCGCGTTTATGCACTCGCTTTTATTTTGTTGGGGGAGAAAACCAAAGGAACGGGAATTCAGGGGGGTTTGAAGCAGTCACGGCAGAAGGGTTTCTCTGCTTGGAAATGCCCATTCCAAGTGACAGGAGCCATCTGGGAAAGGGAGTTGTCACCGTGGTGGTGTCACCTGCTCCTGGGAAACGCGCCTTGAAATATCCGGGAGGGACAGGAGCCACCTCTCCCTGCTCAGCTGAGCTGTGTCACCTCCTGTCCTTGCTCCAGGTGTCGGAGAGGACAGGACTGAGGTGGCCTTTCCTCACAGGAGCGAGGTGGCTTTTCCCAGGCTGAGCCCTGGCAAAGGCTGGGGACAGCATCCCCTGAGTCCAGAGTGTGATGGATCCCCCCAGGCAGGAATTCCCAGCCTGGAATGAGGAGGTGGGATGCTCCTTGACCCCACTCACCCACGGTGCTGAGAGAAACAGATCCAACCTCCCGGGGGTTCCTGCAGGAGGAGAAGGAGCCCGGGGGCTCCTGCAGGAGGAGAAGGAGCCCCGGATTTTCCTCCTTGGCAGCCCCTGCCCACCCCCATCCCTGCAGCTCACGGCAAGGACACAGGGAGGGAAGCAGAGAGAGGGGACGGGTTTGGGACAGGTTTGGGACAGAAAGCAGCTCCCAGTTCAGCTCAGGGCCCAGAGCCAAGCTCGGTTCAGGTGCCAAGGGCGGGTGTGGCACCCAGGGCAGGGACAGAACCTCGCAGTCCCCGAGCCTCCAAACCACCCCTGGGCGCTGCCTGTGTGCGGGTAAAAGCACAAAGCCCCCGGGGCTCCAACATCCCGGGCTGGGTGAAACATTCCCCCTTCCCACAAGGAAGGGAGGAGCAGCCTGACTGCAAGGTCATCCTGCAGCCAGGAGCTGGCCAGGCAGGAGTTACAGGAAGAAAGAGCAAACACACGCTGGAAGTAAATGCCTTAATTATATTAATGATTGGTTTTGCCCTCGACTGCAGCGCTAAGGAGACCCTCTTCTATCAAAGTCAATTAAAGGCTTGCTACTCTCCTAAAGCCCAGCAATAAAACAAGAGCTGTACGTATCCATTAAGCTGCAGTACACATCCATTAAACTCGCTTTTGCTGCTGCAGTTCATTTACTGCCGGCTTTGGGCTCCATCCTGCTCTCATTTCTGGGGTTTTACCCTGGTGTAACAGCAGAGACCGGGCAGGCTGAGCCCAGCTGATTTAGTCCAGCCCAGTGCAGATGCAGGGGTGGTTTCAAAGAGGATGAGGCTGATATCCCATCTCAAAGAGCTGCAAAGAATCGCTGTGCACCAACAAGCCCCGGGGTGAGCGGGGTGCTGAGCAGCCCGGGTCATTCTGACACACACACAAATCTGTGTGAGCTTCTGGAGCGAATTTCTCCTCCAGGTGGGAAAGCTCTCTCCCTCAGAAAGTCTGGGAGAAACAGGAGCACTGTCTGCAGCTCCTGGATCCTGGGGATGGAGCTGGAGGTGATGCTGAGGGTGACAATGAGCTGGGCCAAGTTTATTTCCCTCTGGAAAACCAGCTCTATTCCCAAATTAAAGCAAATCCCGAGCTGGGAAGCTCCAGACCTCCATCTGCACTCAGCTGTTAAACTAAATCACTTAAAAAAATATTTTTTCCCCCTTTTATCACAGTTGGCTGGAAGTTCCTTGCCCCAAGGGGAGCAGGTGTGGGACTGAGTTTCTCCTCAGTGTTTTATCAGACACCAGGAGCTTCCCTGGACCTCTCTCTGCTCTCAGCCAACCCTTCAAAGATCAAACTTCACAAAGGCATTTTGAGCTTCCCTGCTGCACTAAAATCCAGCCTTACTTCCATCCCCACAGAGCTCCAGCAGTGCCATGGGAAGAGAAAATCTCTGTTCTCTCCTGGGGGTTCGGGTTTTTTCAGTGCCAGGGAAGGTGCAGAGGCAGACACAGCTCAGCCACCAGCCAGGGATGGAGCACTCGCAGAAAATTTAACTTTTGCTGATTGGTGTTGGTATTTCAAAGAGCTCTCGGGGAATGTGCTGGAGCAGTGCAAGACAAGGTGTTGAAATCATCAGCACTTTAAAGGTGCCTTTGCTTTCCTCGGGTTTCCTTCAGAAGAAGTCTCGCGGCATTTTTCTTAAAAGGAGCTGGAGATAACAGGGAAGGGGTAAAAAGGCAGGAGAGGGAATGGAGAAATCAGTGTTTGCCTGTGGGCAGGGCACAGGGGATGGCAGGGGAGCAGGGGACACTTCCTGCAGCACTTGGGGTGTCCCGGGGATTTTCCTACCAAGCTGAGCAAACAAGGGGAAGATTCCCACCCCACAAACCCCAAAACTTCTGTCCCTTTGTCCCCTTGTCCCTCTGTCCCTCTGCCCACCCCCAGCTCCTTGTGCCTCACTCAAGGACGTCAGGGAAGTTCAGGAAAGTTCAGGGAAGTTCAGGGAAGTTAGGAAAGGAAAGGAAAGGANGGAAAGGAAAGGAAAGGAAAGGAAAGGAAAGGAAAGGAAAGGAAAGGAAAGGAAAGGAAAGGAAAGGAAAGGAAAGGAAAGGAAAGGAAAGGAAAGGAGAAAAAGGTCAGCACACCCTTGGCTGTCAACGTGGCCCTGCAGAAAGACCCTGGGACTAATTAAAACTCCAGGCTCCAGAGCCAGGAATACAAATCCTCACATCTGTCCTGGCCTTCATTATCCACCTCGGAGAGCTTCTTCAGGAAAGGGAAAAACAGCCCACATCCAGCCTAATTGGCTTAATTTCTCTAACTGCCTTCCCCCCTGAGATCTATTCCTAAAACAATTTCCACTGTTCTTTCAATATCCTCTTCTTATCTCCTTATCATCATCTCATTCATTCTGATTTGGAAAGAGGCCCCATGAAAGAACAAAAAACCTCTGAGTTTCTTTTGTTTTATGCAGCACATGATGTGAATTTCCCAACAGCAAAATTTCAGGGCCTCCTCCTAATCAATTCTTGATTTCTTTTATTCCTGACTAGGAATTAAATTGATATTTTTGAGGCAGAAGACGAATGACAACAGCAGCAGTTCCCCCATATTTGCGGTGGAATCTGCTCGATTTTAAAATTGAGACGGGCTATTTTTGTAAATCAAAAGTTCAGCTTCAAAGAGGAAAAAATTCACTCACACACAGGAGGTCTGAGGGTGGTGGGGCCCTGGCACAGGTGCCCAGAGCAGCTGTGGCTGCCCCTGGATCCTGGCAGTGCCCAAGGCCAGGCTGGACATTGGGGTTTGGAGCAGCCTGGGACAGTGGGAGGTGTCCCTGCCGTGGCAGGGTGGGATGGGATGGGCTTTGATCCCAAACCCAAACCATTCTGGGGTTCTTTGAAGGTTGGTGCAGCCAGGGCTGTGATGGTGTGGAGGAGACAGGGCAGATGTGGAGGGAAAGGATGGCAAAAAGCCCCACATTTCTTTTCCCCTCTGTGCTGATGGGCAAGCTCCCCATTCCCTGGAAATCCCACCTTCCCTGGAGCTGGAACCAGGACAAATTCCAGCCTGTGAGCAGCCTTTAACACGCTGATCTTTCCTGGAGATCGTTTCATTTGCAGCCACCAAAACCAGCAAAGCTCAGGCTGGGCAGAAGCTGAGCACTGAAACTCCCTCTCTGTCTCCTTTTTCCTTTCCCCCCTCATTCCCAAAACCCAGAGCACCATTCCTCAGTGCTGGAATATATTCAGGCAGCCCAAAAGCCACGGAATAAATGAGTCAGAAATAAATGAGCCAAGCTCAGTGCTGAGAGAACTCCTCCAAGCAAAGGAGGGTGAGGATGGTTTAGCTCTGAAATATCAGCCCCACTCTGCTGCTCCTCTCCAGAGGAACATTCCCTTGGTTTTCCTGGAGGGGACAGGCAGCTGGAAGCTCAGGAGTGGGGACAGATGGCCCTGGCTGTGAGTACAGGCATGGAGGCAGCCAGTGAGGGAGGAAAAACAACTCCAAAACCGCCCATCCCTGCCTGGGAAATTTGGGAAAACCGGGCAGGAGCAGCCCCTCGGCCTCTCCCTGGCTGCCAGCTTGGGAAAGACAAACGTGATCCTTGGAAGGAAAACTCTTCATGTGCTTGGAAGCTTTCGGGATCCATCCCCTGGAAGCTCCAACCAGAGAAAATTCGCCCAGAAAGCCTCAGGAAAGAATAAAAATCGTTGCTGTCCCATCCCTGGAAGTGCCCAAGGCCAGGTTGGAGCACCCTGGGATGGTGGGAGGTGTCTCAGAAGCCACGGATGAGCTTTAAGGTCCTTTCCAAGCCATTCCCTGATCCTATAAAAAGTCACTTAGCCCTGAGCCAGGGCAGGTGCACACAGGGGAAGAGGTGATGGCTTGGAAATGAGTTTTAGCAGAACTTTCCCCATCATTAACATATTAATGAAGTTTTTAATAACACGTTAACCTTTCCTGGTTCCTCCAGGACCCCTTTGAATCAGTGGAAGGGGCTGCCCTGAGAGGGTGAGGTTCTCCCACTTGATCCAGTCACTAATTTGGGAACAAGGAATATGTTCTGAAAAACTCTTTGGGTGGCTGAAATTCCCCTAAATCCCTGGGGTCTGTGGAACAATCCATCACTTTGCAGCTCCAGGCTCAGAAGAATCTGCATTTTTATTCCTTTTACTGCCACCATCTCTTCATTATTTGGTGAATTTTATTTTTCCATACACAAACACGACAGGGTATACCTCAGCAGGGATAATAGCTGCTTGATAGGTGCCAAAATTAAAATATCAGCAGGTGCTACACAGGAACTAAAAGTGTGGAAGAGCTTTCACAACTCTCGTGCTCCCTGAGAAGTGCTGCTCCTTCCCTCTCTCCAAGCTCCAGGGATGAAAATGCAGTTTTCTCCCCCACATTTCATGCTGAAGACTCCAGTTATTAACCGAGGATGTGCACTGGGGCAGAGCAGATCCATCCCTCAGCCTCCGAGAAAAATGGCTCTGGATAAAATTGATTCCTTTGCTCCTTGAAGCCTTTTATTTCACACAGGTGGCTCTTCCAGCTTTCCCTGCAGGAACTCAGACACTGAGGGTGATTATGTTTCATTTCTCCTCTCTCCTCTCATTGCCACAGGCTCAGAAATCTCTCCTAAAACGCAGCACTGCTCGGAAAGGGCAAAGCTCAAGCTCCAGCCACGCCTTGGGATTGATGAATCCAGCCCCATCCCTGCCTTGCTGGGGCTTGGAAAGCTCCCACATTTCATTTTCCCCGCTGTGATTTATGGCACAGAGCGGGGGAAGGCCCTGTTTGGGGTATTTTGGAGGAAGGTGATGAGTTTTGCAAAAAGAAAACGGCTCTGACCCCGCCAGCAGCAGCAATTGGGGAGGCCCCACATGGGGAGAAGGACATGGAAACTTCTCCAGAGTCTCTCAGAGGTGGTGAGGATGAGGAAAAAATCCTGATCCTGCCTTGATTGCCTGTCAAGCAAAATGATTCCTGCAGGGTGAGCAGGGATTTGCAAGGCTGCGTTTCCGTGGAATTTAAACACACGGGCAGCGCATCCATGGCCGTGACAAACGGAGCACGACGGATTTAGGAAAGCAGCTACACCCCAAAGCTGGGCAGGGACTGGGAATTTTAATTTTTTTCCTTCATTTTTGGAGGAGCTGGAGCCTCTGAGCGTCACCTCAGAGGAGAAACTGCCCTGCAGCAGGAGCACGTGAGGTGTGGCTCGGGCTGGGAGCACAGAGCTAAAATTAACAAATAAACCAAATATAAAGAGGAAGAATGTTTATCCCTCCCAGCCTCAGTCATCCTGAGCATCCTGATCGATTTATACACACCTGGGATGGGATTTATCTCTGCTCCTGCAATTCTGGCTCTGGAGAACAAAGGGGAGCAGCCAGAGCCCCATCAGGGCAGGAAATGTGGGATTGGGGGTGCTTGGCTGCCTCTCCTGCACCCCAACATCCCCAAAAGAGCCTGGTCCAAAGGGAACTCTGCATCCCAGCAGGAAATCCATGGATCTGATCCTCACCCTGTGAAATCCAGCTGGGGAGGAGCCCAGGAATTGCTTCATGGATTGCAGTCAAAAAGTATCTTCCTCCCACCCCCTATAAATCACCTGCCCAGCCCCTGTAAATCTCACCAGTCAAAGGCAGCAAATATTCAATGATTTATTTTTGCAGCCAGCTGAAAAATTTCCCTCAAAGCATCTCTTTCAGGAGTAAATGGCTTTTTAACAGTATGGACACCTGGCAAAGTTTCTCGCTTGGAAAAGTTTCTCGACCAGAAAAGAGGAATTTCTGAAGATTTCTGGAATTTTGGGTGATGAAGGGAAAATGGAATATTTTTTCATAGGTTTTCCGCCTGGAGAAAAGGGACAAATGTATTTTTACCCCATTTAGTTTCTCAGTGTTAGCTATGTTTAGGTTTTTCCCATGCAGGGATGTATTACAGGACATTCCCAGCATTACCTGACAGAGAAAAATCTCTGCCCCAACAAGCCAGGCTTGAAATTATAAATTAATTATGGGAAAAGAGAACAGGACTTGGAGAAGGAGACAGGCTGGGACCCAGCCATTCCTTTGGTCCCTTTATCCACCTTAAACTCCTCATGCCCTCGATTGGATCACTCAAAATTCCTTCCAGGAGCTGCTCCAGGCTCCTTCCTGCCCCTATTTCCACCCAAAGCTGCGGCAATAAATGCTCACAGTCACTCCATAAAGACATTCCCACTTCCCCTCGCCCTCCATTTGATTTTTCAGCCTGGATTCCTGAGCTCCTCTCTCCTCCAGCTCATTTACACCATCTCAGCTGCAACAAATGGACATTTTATAATCTGCAATCGGCCCTGCCAGAGGACTGGGGTTGTTCTTGTGCTGGCTCTGAGCTCTGGTGGGGTTTTTTTTGGTTTTTTTTTTTTTTTTTTTCCCCTCTGTATGATATTTCCAAGCCCTTCCCCGGGTGAGGAAAGAGAGAGAACATTTGTTATTGATGGAATTTCCATTTAAATTGAGGATGTTGCTCAGTGCAACACGTGTTCAGCCAAACTCTTCCCCCCCAGCGAAAAGCAGCGAATTATACGAGGGGAAAAAAATAAATAATGTTGGGAAGAGGAGTGGAGGGGGGGGAAAGGGACAAATCACAAAAGCTGCTGTGAAATCCAGCTGGAAATCCGCCCTGTAATGAGACATCTCGATCTTAATAAGGCTGTGCCTAAAGCTTGGATTACACACCCGGCTTTGTGCTGCTCGGCAGCTGCTCCCCCTGACAGCTCCTTTGTGCCTGCCAATCCGATTAACTCTGCAAAACGAGACACAAAGCAACGGGAAATCTCGGGCTTTTCCCAAACAAACAGGAATTCAGCCGTGTGGAGGGCGCTGGATCGGCCCCAGCGAAGCCTTTTCAAGTGGGGAGTGGCTCATGGTACAGATATTTTCAGGTGGGTTTCACTGGAGCCACAAAGGGCTGTTGGGACTGGAAATTAAAGGTAGGGATCCCAAAAATGATTGGAAAACCCATCCTGATGGAGCCTGGGAGTTCTCCCCATGCCTGGGCAGCAGGAAGGAAGCTCTGGAGCAGGGAGAGGAGGATGGATTGAGGCTCCTCCATGATCTCACCGGCTCTGGAGCGATCTGGGGCTGATTTAGGGGGTCCTGACCCCTCTCACTCAGCTGGAGCCACCTGGGATCTGTCCCAAAGCAGTGACACAAACCAGCCCCTGCCCCTGGGGCCTGCAGTGTCCCCTCACTGCAGCCCCCAGGATGGGGTTGGGCTAATCCAGGTTGGGTCATGGAATCATGGAAAAACCCTGGAAAATCATCACATCCCGCCTTTAACCCAGCACTGCCAAGGCCACCACTTAACCCTGTCCCCAAGTGCCACAATCTGTGTCTTTTAAACCCTCCCACCACTTCCTGGGCAGCTCTCCCAGCGCTGCTCAACCCTTTCAGTGGAGAAATTAATTCCTTCCCTAATTTCGAGTCTGAGCCGCTCCTGGCACATCTCAGGGCCATTTCCTCTCCCTGAGCTCCCTTTGCCTCAGCAAACCCAGGTCAGCAGGTGGAACTGGTGACCTGGAGATGTTCCTGCTCCTGCTCCAGCAGCTCTGGATAAAACAGGGAGAGATCTGGATAACAGGGAGAGATCTGGATAACAGGGAGAGATCCTCCAGGCCATGGAGAGCGGAATCAAGAGGTGCAAGGGCCTGGTGGGATGGTTCATCTCCAGCTACTTTCAGATCTTTTGGATGTTTTTCTGTTTCTAATCAGACAAAACACCCTCCTGTCCTGGTTTAGGGCAAATCTGGGAGAAAACCTCTAAAGGGCTCTCCTCTAGAAAGCAAATTGTTTTGCAATTATAAAAATAAATGTTTTGCAGCGAGCCAGCTTTGCTGTCACATCTTCTCTGCTCCAGGAGGCCGGAGCAGGATCCAGAGGGCACATCCATGCCAGCCCAAACCCCATCATCTCATCGAGGAGGAATATCCATGGAAAACACATTAATCTCTAAAAAACACCAGATTTCATCTTCATCTGCTCCAACAATGCCCCCAGCACGGACCAGGCTGTCCCCAGCTGGGGACAACAGAGGGACACCGGCCCCTCTGCTGCTTTCTAGGATTAAAGTGCTGAGCCATCCTTTCTTCCAGGCTGGTTTGTTCCTCCCAGGAAGCCCAGGATCCATGGAAAAGGTTTTTTTTTGCTGTTGGCAGGGTCACTCCCAAGGCTAAATCCCAGGTGTGAAGGAATGGGCTCCATATTGCACGTCGGCGTTGCTACGGGGGAAGAAATGATGAATTTATCACCCCTTGCAAGAGCTGGAGAAAGAAAGATGGAAAGGGAAAGAGAGAAGGGAAAGGAATTAGAAAAGGGAAAAAAAAAAACCAACCCAACAAACCCTCAGAATGATTCTGCCTGAGCTGCACAGGAACATTATTTATGGTCCAAAAAACCCCAGGAGCATCTGAATGTAAAGCAGAATCACATCATCGATAACGGCGTGCCCTGATCACAGGGAAAAGACATCTGGGGAGGGGAGGCAGGGAAATGGCACATCCTCAGCCAGCTGCAGAGATTGCAAAGGGATTTTAATTCTGAGGAGGCCGAGGAAAATTGCAGATGAGGTTCTATGAGAATAAATAGTGTCTGGTCATAGATCAGCACAACTTGATTTTCTCTCCTTTAAGTGCCACGGTATCAATCTTGGGAAGGGAGGGAAGGGAAAAATCAAGGTGGCAAATGAATTATTCCTCAAACCTTCCTCCTCATCCAGGAGGAAAAACAAACCCTTGCACTCTTGCTGGGCAAACTGGCTGTGCTGGAAGGAGCCTGAAATGCAGATCAGGAGAGGAAATGGGGGAGGTGGGAAAGAAGGTATTTATGTACAATAAATATTTAATCCTGCTCAGTGTTTCCTCCTGACGAAACTCATAGCAGGGATTAATTTGTGCTTTCCTCCCCGCTCCACTGGTGCCCTTCAGCAAGGTTAATCTTTGCCTGATGCAAGTTGGGAAATGAAATCCATGGTGGTGGACAAACTTCCTGCGGGGTTGGATTTAATTTCTTGCCTTTCCCCCCCCTCCAAAAATGATGGATGTGTGTGGAAGCCATGAACGCTGCCTCGTGGAGCAGATAATTCCTGAATGGATGCTCCCCTCATTCCTTCTCCCCCTCTCTCCCTCTTGTGTGTCTTAATTAATGTTTGGAGTCTGGCAGGTTTTTGATTTTCATTTCAACAGGGTCTTGAATCAACCTGCTTGAAGGGAAAATCCTAAAAAGGGACAATTTTGGGGTTTTTTTAGTGGCTGCTGCTCCCTCCTGGAATTGAGCATCGTGCTGGGGGCAGTGAGGAGCAGGTGGGCTCTGGGGGAGATGGGGCTGAAGGGAGGAACTTTCCCAGCCCAGTTTTCCATCTGGGAGCCCCCAGGAGAGCTCTGAGTGGGAATTTGTGCCGCAATCCCGAAGAGATCAGGCTCATCACCACACCTGGGGTGTGTGAGACCACCTTTGGCAGACCCCAGTAGCTCCTGGTCCCTGCTCAGCTGAACAGGTGAAGTTTTAAATGGAAAAAGGCACAGCCAGGGAAGTTTATCCCTCGACAATTCCACGGCAATTCCCATCCCTGGGGCAGCATCCACCTTCAGGAGGGCTTGGTGGTGGGATATTCCCAAATAATCAGCACCAGCATGGTGCTCTCCTGACTTGGAATCAGAGAATCCCGGAATATTTTGGGTTGGAGGGACCTCAGAGCTCACCCAGTGCCACAGGCAGGGACACCTTGACTATCCCAACTTTCTCCAAACCCCGTCCAACCTGGCCTTGGACACTTCAGGGATGTGGCAAAAAGATCCCTCAGGCTCTGCTCTGCCCGGGCTGAGAAAACAGAAAGCACAAAAAATCCTGCGAGCTGAGAAGGAGCCGGAAAAAACCTCCCCAAAAAAAAGAATCCAAGCGCGGCGCAGGAAATTTTCCGCAAAGAACAACATCTCATTGTCAAATTAACATATTAATAATTAGGCAGGATGAGAACACGGAGTGTTCTGGCTGTTCAGCTGAGCAGCAGCAGCAGTTCCAGGGGTGTCTCTGAGCGTGACAGCCTTACAAGATGTAAATTCAGCGCTTCACAGCTCCCCTCGTTCTGCATCTCTGAAGGAACAAGCGCGTTGGAGCCTCTCGGAAGGAGGGGAGCAGCTGCTTTCCGCAGGGTTTTTGTGTTTGCTTTCTTTGGGCTGTTTGGTTTTGCTCGGGGCTGTTTGAGGAAAGCCGTGAATTGGGAGGTTTTGGGGTTTTTTTGGGAGGTTTTGTTTGCTGGCGAGGTAGGAGCAGGCAGGGGTTAGGGAAATATCGGGTTTGTGCCTCTGGAGAAAATCACTTTGCTGCCACGATGCCCCAGGGTGGGAAAAATCTGCAAGCGGGGAAGTTCCAAGGAATAAATGAGGTGGCAATAGGTGCCGTTAATAAAAGTACAGCGCACTCAACTCCTCCGGCTCTCAGATCAAAACCAAAATGGGTTTTCAGTGCAAGAGCCCCAAATCCAGCACTTCCAGAGAAAATCCCTGTGATGTGAAAAGGGATTGGATTCCCCAGAGCTGGAAGTGCTGAGGTGTAGTTATGAAATGGACTTTTTCCCACGGAAGGAAAACTCAGCAAGTTTGCCTCTAAGAAATTTATAAAATACCATAACTGCACTGAGGGAAGGATGAATTAAGAGTCAATTATTTCCAAGGCTGTTTTTGGGCCACTGCACCATGGCAGCCCTGCCCAAACAGCCCCTGACAGATGTTGAGAACATCAGCCCAGCTTGGCCTCAAAGGTTGCTCTTGCCTTACAGGAAAAGCAGGTGGGAAGTAAAGAAAAATGAAGGAAAATCCAGATTATGCAGGGATACAATAATTGATGAATAATTATGATAAATCTTTGCTTCCCACCTGCTCATGGCAGAGGGACACCGGGCTCGTGGTGCCAAGTGACACACACTGAGCAGTCCTGTTAAAAAAAACAAATTAAAAAAAAAGGGAATCGTCTGGTTGGAAAGCCAGAGCAGGGGATTTGCAGAGGCACAGCTCCTGGGCAAGGTGTGAAGAGAGGGGACACTTTTGACTTGCACTGCTTCAGCTTTTCTGGGCACTCTGTAGATTAATTTACAGGTGGTGCTGAACTGCCAGAGCACCTCCAGCTCAGTTGTTATTTCTCACAGGAAGACATGAGAGCTTTTTTTGTGGGTGGTGGTGTTTTTGTTTTTTGTTTGTTTTTTTTTTCCCAGAGCTGTGGGTCAGATCAATTCTACTCTTTGCTTGAGACATTAATAAAAATAAACCCAAGTCAAATCCAGCCTGGCTGGGAGAAGACGCAGGACAAAAAGCAGCTGAAGGACAAGAATAGCTCCGGCTCCTTTGAATGCCGTGAGAGCCTCACTCTACCCAACAATTTGCATATTTTCTCCATGCTAATTCATGCACAATCCTGTCCCCTCCTCATTCCAGCCTCCCACTTGGTCCTGCTGTTTCTGTCTCTCCAGGAGAGCTCTGGTGGTGCTCAGGCTGCTCCATCCTTTGTATAAAACCCGTTCACAGCTTCTCCTCCTGTTTGCCAAAACTCACCTAGGCAGGGAGGGGATGCCCAGGAGCTGCTCTCTAGATTTAATCAGTGCCAACGCTCCTTTTTTGGCCATTTTTATTTTTACCAGTCTGTTGTAAACACAGGATTTAAGGAGATGGGGGAGGAACATCCCTTGGAGAGGTGACAGCGGCAGGAGCGACCCAACCAGAGCTGGGACATCTTGTGGAGAGCCAAGCTGTGATCCCAGCGTGTCCCTGAGGGGCACAGGGAGTGGGACATGGCAGGGATGTGATCCTGGTCCCCTTTCCCAGCTCCCAGGAGGAACTGGGATGTGCTGGTCCCTGCTGGAGCTGTGTTTGGTGAGAGCCTCTTGGCTCTGCTCTCTATGCCACTCTCACAAATCCTGTAGGATGGGCTTCTTTAGGAACAGCCAGTGCTCCACCAGTTAGATCCCAAAATTCTTCAGGTGGGAAAAGACCTTGGGATGATCGAGTCCAACTGGAGCAAGGCAAGGGAATCCAAGATAAAAACCAGGGAGTCACAGAGCAGCTCGAGGGGCTGGGCCTCTTCCTCCAGAGCAGGGCTGAAAACCAAACCAAAGGACAATTCCCTTTTCACAGGCAGACAGCAAACCCCACAGCAGCTCCTGTTTGACCCCTGGGAGCAGTGGGAAGCACTTAGACACATCCTGGCTCAGCTCAGGCAACCGTGTGGGGAAAACTCTGCAGGCTTCTCCTGCTTTCCTCACACAGCAGGGCAGAAATCCCAGCCCAGGGCAGAAACCCCAGCCCAGGGCACTTGGAATAAAACCCCACAGGCCCCAAGCCCTGCAGCCTGCCCTTCCCTGCTCTAAAAGCTGTGGAAATCCCACAGGGATCAGCTGCCCTTGGATAATTCCGACTCCCTGGGCTGGGGGCTGAGCTTGGCGCTTTTCATCCCCTCTTTGCTGCTTCCCAAGCTTTGGGCTCCTGGTCCTGCCCTTGTGGGTTCCCTGAGGTGGGGAAGCTGCTGGAATTTGGGGTGAGCAGCCCCATCCTCAGCCCATAACTGAGCAGGTTTGGGTGCTCACACTCTGTCTTAATAATCTGCTGCTCTTTCTGTGGCTTTTCTAAAAATCCCCCTCAGTATTTCACCAGCTTTGGAGCTGGAGCACTAAATCATGGACTTTGTTCTAGGAAAAGAGGTGGAAGATCTGCCACAGCTCCTGTGTCTGGCAGTGCCAGCAACAGTCAGATCCCTCCTCACATCTCTGTTTTTCCCTAATAGCAGATCAAAGCTCCCCTCAGCACAGAGGCATTTGCTGCAAATCACAACTGCTGAGACGGGGCTGGGGTCACCTTGAAGCATGAGCAAGGTCTCAGTGAAGTATTTCCAGCCAGGTTTAAGGAAATAAAGTGATTTTGCCCTCATTTCTTCCTGCAGCTGTCGTACCTCTGCATTTCTGGGGTCCACCTGGATGGAGATTTGGCCACAATACCCCGAGATTTTCCAAAACTACTCCTAGAAGTTAATGACAGACTAAATGATTAGAGATGAAACCATTTCAGGTCCAGGCTGGTTTGGAGCACTCTGGGCTGTTGGAAGTTGTCCCTGCCCATGGAACTGGCTGATCTTTAATTTCCCTTCCAAGCCAACCCAATCTGTGACTTTGGCTCCTTCTCTGGACACCTTTCAGCAAAGAATGGAAATCTCCAAGAACCTTCTGCAGCCAAAGAATGAAGGGCAGAAACTTTGGGGACACAAAGCTTGGCTGGTGCAGAGCTGGGCTTGTGGCCCCTGACCCACCTGCAGTGCCCCAGATGTCTCCTCCTGAAGATCCAACCTCTCCTGGAGCTGCAGCACCAGCCAGGGCGAGTTTGGAGAAGCCCCAGAGCGACTCAGATCCGTGAATTCCCACAGTGAATTCCAGAGGATCCTGGGGTGAAACCTGCAGGAGAGGAGGAGGAGAGGATGAGCAAAGTGTCCCCCGTGGTGTTTCCCTCCACACAGCAGAGCCCTGGGGCCATGAACGGGAATTTGGGGTTGAGGACTCACCAAGAAGCCGGAAAAATTTTATTTTTTTCCCTGAATTTGTCTTGGGATGAGAAGATCAGCAAGAGAAAAACTCCTCTGGTGATGTTTCTGCTGCTGAGGTGAAGAGCTGGTGGCCACAAAATCTTCTCCTCCACATCCCAGCCACCAAAACCAGGCAGGATTTTTGCACTGGAATTTCTCACTGAGGAAAAAAAAAACAAAAAACAAAACAAAGAAAATATCCAAGGCCTGGAATTTCTCCCCATGATTGGTTTGGATTGTATTTTACTATATTTCTTTACCTTTCACTGCTCCTCTGATGAACTTTCCAGGCTCCACGGGGCAGGGGGGTCCTGGGGAAATCCTGCTGCAATCAACTCCAAGAAGAGATTCACATCACGGGGGTTTAGGTGGAAACAGTAAACTTGATTTATTGAAAAAAAAAATCTATTACATTTATTCCTTTATTACACAGGTTTAAAATATTTAAAAATAGCTCTTATGGGCATTACACTTAAATTTTATGACATGTTTATTGGACTTTGAAGAAATGTACAATATGGCATTTGACACTATATTTTAAAAAGGGCCTTATGTACTAAAAGTTGGGTTGTTTTTTTTTTTTTCCATAGGTTTTATTTTTCTTATCAACATTTGTTCAAGTCAATATATATTAAGGGGAGGAGGGAAATAAAATTACACAAAAAGAAGGTCTGCAAATACAAGTAGTAATTTTATTGCAATATACCGTAGCTAAGTGGTCTGGGGGGGATCAGAACAGTTTGGAGCTCAGTACAATTACAACACCGTGGAATTCAACAGAGGAAATTTTCATTCTTTTTCTTTTTTTTTTTTTTTCCCTTCTTTTTCAACCAGAGAAATCAAAGGGGAAAAAAG
>VWZP01006427.1:911386-952591 GCA_013396995.1 Dicaeum eximium | reverse complement strand
AAAAAAAAAAAAAAAGCTCCCTTGATGAGAAAATTGAGAACAGAATCCCATGACCTGGGCAGACACACAGAGGGTTGTGGACAAATATTCAGGAATATTCAGGATATGGCTTTGCTGTGGAACCTTTCCTGCCCTTCCCGCTGTTGCCAAGGTGTCCGAGAAAGCCGAATTTATTCATCATCCAAAATTCCTTTTCACTGCTCTGCTGCCGGAGTCTGCAGCTTTTAGGGTAGCACCTTTTGGGTTTTTTTTTTTTAATTTAAATTCCCTCAAGAGGGGGAGAGCAGAGGAGAAGGAGGAGAGGGATGGACACGGCTCCTCCAGGCCTCAGAAAGCACCGCTGGCATCGCCGCTCCCTCCCACGGCTCTGCCTCCTTCCTGCTGCTCCCACTTCGGGCAGGAGGGGGGAAAAGACATCATATATAGGCTTTTTTCACAGTAAATGTGATGTCTTTGCCTTCGTGGTGAAGAATCCCCCTTGAGCTGAATAATAATAATAATAATTAAAAAAAAAGAAAATAAAAATAAACCCCACCTTGCAACTATTATTTTCCAGCTGAGAGACCCGAAGAAGGAAAATCGGGCAAGGAGGAAAAATAAATGGCAAAAAAAAAAAAAAAAAAAAAGGGGGACACAAGTTTGAGAAGCGGGNAAAAAAAAAAAAAAAAAGAGGGTGTCAGCACGTTGTGAGACGTGGAAGGAATTAAAAAAAAAATAAAACAAACAAGTGGGAAGAGCAGGAAAATTGCAAATTCCCGGGATTGCTGGGTGGGCAGCACCCCCACGGCTTCAGGACACCCAGCATTTACATAAATTAGCACCACAAATGTTCAGCCACTGAGGACAGTCTGCTCTGCTTCCCACCGGGAAAAGACATGGATATCCTTGGGAAAACCAAAAAATAGGAATAATACTAATTAAAAAAAAATTGTAAGGACATTTAATGCTTTTTTTCTACTTCCGTGCAAGGAAGGAGAGGAGCAGGATTTGGACAGAAGAGAGAAGAAGGTGCCATGCATTTATCAGCAGCCAAAATCTGCCTGAAAGTGCCTAAAAAGCCAAGTGGGAGATTGGCCAGTGGCAGGGTATCCCCAGTGTTGTGTTAAAATTATCAGATAGCACCACAGAGATATGTAAAAATAACTATAAAAAGCACCTTTTTTTTTTTACTTCTTCTCTTTTTTTTGTTGTTTTTATTTTTTTTATTCTTGATATTCAGAGAGGACAAATGGATTTCCCCTGCCACTGGAATCTGCCACTGGGAATGGATTCAGGTTTAATTCTTATCATTTTAAAGGAATGCTGAAAGGAAAAAAAAGAATTAATTTAAAACACAGGTATTAAGCAAGTGAATGAAAAGGCAGAGACTCAATGAAAATCCTGCTTTTAGATCAGGGGATTTGTAGGAAATTTGTTAAAAAGTGGCTTTAATTTCCTCATTTTGAAAGGATTCACTCCAAAAGGCATCTGTGGCTCAGGGGGCTGTTTGCACCTCATCCTGGGGGTAATTCCAAGGCCTGCAGATCCCAGTTTGGGGCTGGAAGAGGCAGAAGTGGGGACAGGAGCTGCTGTCCTCATTCCCAGCTTGGCTGGGACAGGGTGGCTTGAACACAGACAAGGTCACTTGCGTGGTTTGAAAGAGGAAACATTCCAACATTTCAAATAAAATACGACACAAATATTTACTCACAAACATACAAAAATAGAAGCACCTTTAAGACACAAAGAGATGCCCAGGGTGACCTTGAGTCAGCACTTTGGAAAACGCGGAACGAGGCAAACTCAGTGGAGGAAAACATGGGAAATTCTGGAATTGGCCATGGCATCTCCTTGCTGGAGCTGATCCAAACCTCATGGAAGGCACCAAAACCCCTCTGAGGAGCTCCAGATCCAGGACTGCTGGGACTTCAACATTGAGCTGGACACGAGGAATTTCAAGTTTTTTCCTTTTTTTTTTTCTTTCCTTAGGAACAAACAAACGCTTCCTGGCGAGAAGAAGAAGAGGAGGAGGAAGGAGGAGGTTGCTGGAGGTGGGCTCAGCTCGGTGGCAGCAGCGGTGGCAGCAGGGACAGGGCCAGGTCTCCGTGTGTGGCTGTGGGTCATGAGATTCCATATCCGTCCTGGGAATGGCTGAGGGGGCACAGAGGGGCTGGGGCAAAACCAGGGACACAACAAAACAGGGTGGGGGGAGAGGGGAAAAAAAAATAATAACCCATCGCTGTCCAGTTTCAGACCGTGCACGTGACGAGGAATTCTTTTTTTTCTCCTTTTTTTTTTTTTTTTTTCCTTTTTTCACTTTTTTTCGTTTTTAATTAAATGGCGCAATGAGGTTACGAGGTTGCTCATTTGGAGACTAGGTTCAGGTGGCTCTTTTAGCCCAGGAAGCAAGCTGGTCCCACCTCGAATCCAAATTTCTGTGCCACTTCTCCGAAGTCATTGAACATGATGTCGACTATGGGGACCTGCTCCACTTTGGGCGTGTTGATCTCCAGGATGGTTTTCTGGTAGCCCTTCCTTGCCTGGAATGAGGGAAAGAGGAGCTCTGAGGATGCCTCCAAGCCTGAATAATCACCACTCTCTTGGGAATATGGTGTTGGTTTTTCCCTGGAATATTTAGACCCAAATCGGAGTCACCACCACCCAAACAAATTTATTTGCGTGTGCTGAAAAAACCCTTGGGAGATGCCCAGACCTTGGAGCAGAAGCAGATTATGAGACTCTAACTCTGCTGCAGCACATTTCCAAGTTGGAATGGGAGCCTAGAAAAATTGTGGCTGTGGAAGGGTTGTTTTCCCTCCCCCAGGACACGCCTGGCTTGTTGAGCAAATGGGAGCAATTTAATTCGAATGTATTAGCGAAAAGATCACATTTAAAGTTTGATGGAATTCACAAGGTGCTGCTGTCTTTTTATCATGCCTGGTGGCCACGGAGTTCTTTCCAAAATATAAATAATTATTAGAGGAGCAGAAGTGCCCCCTGAGGGCGTACAAAGCTGCACAAACAAGAGAATTTATGGAGCAGCTTTGGGCTCTACCTTTCTCTGTGATTTGTGCGGCTCGGAAGAACAGGCTGGAGCACAGCTATGAGAAAGGGCTGGAAGTTCAGGAAAAACATATTCAAATTATGGGAAGAATAATAATATATCAGCCCTGGAGCTCCTCTGGCTTCAGCAGCCTCCCCACCACAGCAGCACCTCTGTGGCAACACCGTGTGGGGCAGCCCAGCCTCATCTCCACAGGGCAGGGCTCAATCCTGGAATCACTTTGGGTGGAAAAGACCTTTGGGATCACTGAGTCCAACCATTAACCCAGCACAGCCGAGCCCAGCAACTGGATGGGTTGTAGGACTCACTCACAAAAAAGAAGTAAAAGCACCTCTAAACTCCTGGTGGAATTCTCTAAATTCCTAACAATCTTTTTATGGGTCTAAGAGTGAGATAAAATCATCTTTAATGTAAAGAATCTATTGTAACCCCCAAACTCCTTTAAGTAAATAGATAAATCTCAAATATCCTGACTGTGCTTTGGGCAGCACCATCTGCCAGGGTAGCAGATTAATCCAATTTATCTGCCCAAAAGGTAGAGGTTTTCAGGAGGCTCATCCACTTTAAAACGTGCAACACGTGGTGCTCCAGCACCCCTGAGATTCAGAAGGGGAAGGGAGGAGAAGGCCCTTTGTCCCAGGGATGTTATGGCAGCAGGAGACAGGAAAAACTTGAGGATAAATTTCTCCTGAGCATTCCCAGAAGGGGGCTGGATGCCCTTTCCCTCTCCAGAAATGTGTTAAAAGTTCTAATCTGATTTTTCTCATTGCTCCATCAGTAAAAAAATCTGTTTGTGCCAGAACAGAAGCGTTTCAATCTCAAATAACACGAGGAGTTTTTCTGTCAAACATCTCAATCTTTTCTGTCCTGTGGGTTCCAAGTGCTGCAGTTCCAGAGGGTGGGAATTATGCATGTTTTTACACCAGCAAGCTGGGGCTCAAAATAAATGCAGGCAGCACCTGCTTTGCCAAATTTTTATCTCCTGAGGGCAGAATTTTCGGAGTTTAAACCCAAATCAAGCACCCAAGAGGAGTTAGGAGAAAAGGGAGGACGTGAGGCACATTTGGAAATGGTGGCTGTGCTTGTGCACCCCACGAGCAGCGCAGCCCAGAGCCTTCCTGGGGCTGCAAGGAGAAAAATTCCAACCAAACCCTTCCTGCTTTGCCTCCAGGAATTTCTGTGACCAAGATCCTCATCAAACCCTGCAGATTTCCCACCCGGCCATCGCTCGCCTCTCCCCGTGTGAGGAACTGGGTAAGAGCAAAAGCTCCTCTTACAGGGAGGCTTTGACAAGCAAGCAGCACTTTTAGGCAGATAAATTGGATTAATCAGATTAATTGCACTCCTGGAGGCGCCGCAGCTTCCCCCGACTTCGAGCAGGATCCCAGATTCCCACGGAATCATTTATTTCCAACTCGGGAAGATCAAGTTGATGTCTCCCATGTTAAGGACAAACCCGAAGCACCGGAAATTTGGGGGTGACCTGCTCTGGGGAAGATGCTGCTGGCCAAGCAGGGGAGGGGACAGAGGAGTCCCCAGGGTGTCCCCAAGGTGTCCCCAGGGCCAGGAGCGCCCACGTACCGCGCAGCCGTCGAGGGCAGCCCGGATGTAGGGGTTGTTGTCGTAGGACATCTCCTCGTCGTTGGAGCCCAGGAAGCGGATGGCCTTGTCATAGCTGTTGGTGGTGGCATCGTGCCAGGCCACCGACTGGTAGCAGTTGTAGGTGATGTTCTGGCGGGCCGAGGCGCTCAGGAGACGCAGGAAGGTCATCTGCACCACCCCGATGGGGTTCCCGTCCGAGTCCACGTAGGAGAGCTGGGAGAGGGGGAGAGGGGACAACACTGGGCAGTGAGGGACAGGGAGACACAGCCGGGGGCTCTGAGGGACACCTGTGTCACCACAGACACAGCCAGGGGCTCTGAGGGACACCAGTGCCACCCCAGACCCTNAGACACTTCTGGGGGCTCTGAGGGACACCTGTGTCACCACAAACTGCTCTGCTCACCCAGGAACTTTTTGTTCTCCTGCTGGATGGGGTGAGGGCAGGAGCAAAAAAAAAAAAAAAAATTTAGGGAGGGCAAGGAAAAAATAAAACCAGACAAGGGGATTTCAGCCCTGGTTGCAAGAGGGTGGGAATTTGGGGATATGTCTCAAGTTTAAGCTAATATTGAGTGTATTTCTCCAGCTTTTGAAGAGGAGAGAAGGTGAATTTCCGTGAGGGTTCAGGGCGTTATTTTCCTGTCCTGTCTGACAGGAATTTGTGACTGTTGGGGTGTTTTGTTCTGCACACCCTGGGGGATTCCCCATTAATTTTTCCTGGGCACCAGCCCCTGGGGTTTGAAGCAATCTTTGCAGTGCCTCTGCAGCAATCCTGGCCCTGCTGGTGAGGACTGGGGGCTGCCCTGGTTGGAAAAGCTCTGCTCAGGTAAAGGAAAAATGGATTTGCTGCCCTGTTGTGAGCACGGATTGTGAATCCCAGCCTTGCACACTGGGATTTGCTCCATTCTGCCCACCAGGCTCCTTTTTCTCCCATGCAGGAGAAGATATTCCTACAAAAAAAAATTTATTGAAACCCAATCCCAGCACCTGGGGGATTCAGGACTTTGTGGGACTTTCTTTGCCCACAAAATGAGTTTTTACAGGCGTGAACTGGCTGTGCTTGAGGTGACATCTCCAAACTAATGCCCTGGATGGACTGAGGGTTTCTTTAGAAACAACCAGGAGAAAAACACAGGCACCCAGGCAGCGTGGATTTCCTCCAGGTACCACGAACCCTCGGGCTGTGGGGCAGGCTGCAAACAGTAGAAGAGATTCGTAACCACAATAAAACACTGAATTAAAAGAGATAATCCAAATAAACAGAGATACCAACCGGTTGTCAGGATGCTGCTGCACTGTCCTCCTGAGAGTTAAATGTGACTGACCAGGAGAGAGCCACGCATGCCAGGAGGAGCTACCAGAAAACCACCAGCACGTGGAAGGAAGGGGACAAAAAATGCCAAGAACTTGTCACACACCCAGTGTGGCACTGCTGATCTGCAGGACTGACCCTTACTTGGTTTTATTTCAAACCAATGCTTGCTTTGCAGCCTGGCTGCCTTTTAAGGGCTCTTCTGTTGCTCAGCCTGTGCAGATTTTGGGAAGCCCTGTCCCAGCTTTCCAACTGGAGCCACTGGGAGCTGGTTTTGTGCACAATTGTTTGCTCAGTTTTGGAAAATCCAGTCCTTTCCTCTTTTCTCTGTGCTGCCAGGTGCCATATGGTTGGGAGGGATGATTGGGATGGGATGGGATGGGATGGGATGGGATGGGATGGGATGGGATGGGATGAATGGGATGGGATGGGATGAATGGGATGGGATGGGATCAATGGGATGGGAAGCCTCGTTAGAGCTGCTGGGAATTGTGTGTAACACACACAGAAGGGAAGCAGAGGAAAACATCTGCAAGCCTCTTATCCCTCTAAACACAGCTTGGCTGCACCCTGAGGAAAGGTAAGGAATTGGCTCCAAGTGCTCTGCAGCACTGATTAATGATGGTGTGGGAGCATCAAACCCAGCTGGTGAGGTTTTATTTCATATTTACTGCATCCCTCTTACTTCAGGAGTCTCCAGAAGAAAGGCAGCATCTGCCCAGCTGTGCAATCCCAGGATTTATATGGAACCCCTGGCAGCACTGGAAATCTTCCCCTCAGCTTTGGGGTTCCCCAAGGTTTCAGCCCCTCAAAACACCAGGACCTTCTCCATGGAGTAACAGGAGCAGAGTTACACCCAGACGAGAACCCAAACTCCTTTCGATTCTGCCCAACCACACACAAATTTCAGCTGATTTTGGATCCACCAGGCAAATGCCTCCTTAATTTACCAATCTCATGGTTCCAAATCCTGACTGAGGCAAAATCAAGCTAATCTTAAAATAAAGAAATATGTAAATAAATCTTTTATGGCCTGTGTGTTTGACTGTTTTGTGGTTTGCTTAGGTAGGTCTTCCACATACTGGTGGCTTTTTTATTTTTCCAAATAGAAAAAGCAGGACAGGTAAAAAAAAAAAAAAAACAAAACCAAAAAATAAGAAGCAAGAAGCAAGAAAATGACAACACAAAAAGATGGAACAAAGAGCTCAAAGTAGCACCAGAAATGTTTTTATCTAAAAGAGAATAAGCCCTAAGCTCTAGGTTGGCAACTGAGCCTCTAACAGAGCTGGGAAAGAGAAGCAGGGGAGATGGAGAAGTGGAGGTACTTGGAACATTAACTGATGAAGTGCTCTGTAATTAAGCTATGAGTAGCTGCCCTCCAAGGAGCCACGAGGCTGAAGCCTTGGCTCTGCAGCCCGATTTGATGGTGCAGAGAAGCCCCAGAAGCCGTGTCCTCCTCGAGGGCAGAACCAGAGCAAAATGTGTTTTAGCGGCGATGGAATGCGGCAAACGAGGGAAACAACGCAGGGCCTGGGGTTGTTTGCCCTTTAAGGTGGAAGCTGGGGCACTGCAGGAACCCCCTGCCCTGGGGAGGGGACAACCCAGTGGGACACAGCAGAGCATCTCCTGCCCCTGGGTGGGTTGGTTTTATCCATGGAATGTTTGCCTGTTCCCACATTCTCCTGGTTTGGCTGAACTCGTTATGTGCATCCCGCTAATTCTGCAGGAATTGAGGAGCCAGGGGGGTTTTTCTGGGGGTTGAGACACAAATCTGACATCCCTGCCCAGGACTGGGTCCCTGTGGGGATGATCTCCCCACAGTGTGGATGTCCTGTTACAAAACAAGAAACCAGAGCTTTTCCTGGTTTATGCCTTGCTGACATCATGCCTTGTTTGACCTTAAAACAACTCTTCCCCCGTGAAAAAATCCTTAATTGTGACTCAGTCAAATTCCTTTCCACTAGGTTTGGGTGGGAAATCTTCCTTTAAATAAATGACTTTGGTTCTGCCAAGCTCTGGGGTCAGCATGGGAGTCCCCAGCATGGTTCATCTCCACGTGGGAAACAAAATCCATTCTCTGGGGCAAAGCTGTCCTAGGGAGGGCAGAGATGTGCAGCTGCACCCCTGGGTGACAGCACTGTGCCCAGCTCGGGGATGGAGCATCATTTTAGGGATCTCTCAGCTCCTGGGGTAAGGCTGCGCTGCTGGAGACAGCAACGAGGGGACACCCAAATGGGGACTGAGGAGGAGACAGCAACAGCACTCCCTGAGGGATGGAGCATTTCCTGTGGGATGGAGCATTCCTGAGGGATAGAGCATTCCTGAGGGATGAAGCATTCCTGAGGGATGGAGAATTCCCTGTGGGATGCAGCACTCCCTGAGGGATGGAGAATTCCCTGTGGGATGCAGCACTCCCTGAGGGATGGAGAATTCCCTGAGGGATGGAGCACTCCCTGAGGGATGCAGCACTCCCTGAGGGATGCAGCACTCCCTGAGGGATGGAGCACTCCCTGTGGGATGCAGGACTCCCTGTGGGATGCAGAACTCCCTGAGGGATGGAGCATTCCCTGAGGGACGGAGCATTCCTAGTGGGATGCAGCACTCCCTGTGGGATGCAGAATTCCCTGTGGGATGGAGCACTCCCTGTGGGATGCAGGACTCCCTGTGGGATGCAGAACTCCCTGTGGGATGCAGCACTCCCTGTGGGATGCAGCACTCCCTGTGGGATGGAGCACTCCCTGTGGGATGCAGAATTCCCTGTGGGATGCAGAACTCCCTGTGGGATGCAGAACTCCTGCAGGGCTCTGTGCAGACAAACCTGCCCCAGGGTCCCCCAGGTCCCCCAGTCCCCTCCTAACAAAGCTCAGCTCCCACGTTCCCCATCAGGCAGACCGGAACAAAGCCCCTGGGGTGGGTCTGGGGTCTCTCTCAGTATTCCACCTTAAACATCTCCATGTGCCTGGGAGGGGGGTTAGTCCAGCATGCAGAGGGCAGCAGCGTGGCCATACCAAAGCGGGTGACAAGCTCTGATGGAGGGCCAGGGTTAGCCACTTACCAAGGACCCCCGCTTGTATTGACTATACCATGTGGAAGGCTGTTCTTTGGGCCAACGAGCCATTTTACTCTGTAAAATATGACAGGGGGTTAAAGGAAACTGCAAGCACCAGGATGCATCTTACCAGTTTACCGCGCTTGAATTCACTGAACCACGAGCCTGGGTTTTCCTTGGGCCAGGAAGTAATTCTAGCCTAGTTTGTGGACAGCAAGGAGGGAAGAGAGAAAGACAAAAAAAAAAATCAAAATTAAAAAGGTTACTTTCATTCCAAAGTCTGCATGTCTTATTGAAATTGTCCAACTTGCTTAAATTTTATTTTTTTTTAAACTTTATACATCAGTAATGAGAGCAGAAGCAGAGGAGGTGGAGTGGTGCTGCTCTGGCACCAGTCCCTTTGCCCCCTGGGAACTTGGGATGCAAATCCAGCAGTGGCAGGAAAATTAAAAGGAAACCCAGAGAGGGAGAAAGGAAGCATGGATGGGAAAAGCTGCACTGATCTCTGTGTGGAGGGCAGGGCTGGTGCCTCTCTAATGCCAAATCCAGGTGCTGTGGGGCTGGGAAAGGCAAAGGATGTAATTAAGGAAAAGCCTCTGCCTGCCTGCTGTGTTTGAGGTGCTGGACACACAGGATGGAGCTCCAGGTACCCAGAGTGACACAGGGGACAAGGAATCAGCCATCAGAGCATCCTTAAGGCAGCCCCAGCTCAGCAGCTGAAGCAGCTTTTTCCAGTCAGAGCCCAAGGAAGGAGCGTGGCTGCTCCCTCAGCCTCCCACAACATCCTCATTTGTGCTGGAAGGCTCTCCAAAAGCAGCAGCTCAGCTGCAGGGGACTGGGGATTGTCCTTCCCTTTGCAGGATGTGCAAGCAGAGCAAATCCCAGGGTTTGTGCTGGGGGAGGGATGAGCTGAGAGGAGCCACGGCTGAAACTCTGCTGTGGTCACCACAAACCCCCTCAGACACCACCCAGGGCTGGGCTGGTGCCTCTTTGCACCCCTCTGGATGGGAGAAGCTTTTTCTTATGGATCCCAGCATGGAATTTGTATTTGAGAAGAGCTGCAGCTCCACAGAGCCCCTCACTGAACCAGCACAGCAGGAGCTCAAGTCCCTGCAGGATCATGGCCAGACTCTGCTTTCTGAGCTGTCAAATTTTGAGGAAAAACACAGCTCACTGATGCAAAGGAAGAGGAAATCCATCTCCTCTTTAAACAGCCCCAAGAAAAACTCAGGGTGGATTTATGTTGTGTGTGGTGTGTCCTGTGCTGACACACATTTCTGGTGGATGAAATGCAGCAGGAGAACAGCTCAGCTTTGTCACAGCTGGAGCACAACTGTGACACTGGCACAGCTCCCCCAGGCTGAATTGTTGTGTTTCTGCTCGGCCAGTGCCACAGCTGGTCCCCAGGCAGCAGGAAGAGCAGCTCTGGAAAACAGAGTGCAGGGATACAGGACAAAAATGATGGCTATGGCTGAGCTAAGAGCATCATCACACAAATAACTTCATCAACCTTGTGCAGCGGTGCCAGGGAGAGCTCTGAGCCTGCTTGCAATCATTTAGGATCATTTACCCACAAGGAACAGCAGGAAAAATGACAGGAGGTGAACATTTATCTGCTCTGCCTGGAGTCACAGGGAAGGGAGGGGAATCAGTGGTGCTTGGGCATGCAGGCAGTGGAGCAGGGCTGTGGGAGGGAATGAGTTAAACAAAGTCCCAAATCCTGCACCAACACGCACCCCTGCCTTGGACAGCAAAGTTCAAAAAATTAAGATTTTAGCATTTATTAGGCCTGGGAAACTGTCAGAGGTTTGTCCCAAATCACAGTTTAAATCTGATTTTCTCTTTGTCAACACATTCCATATTATTTTAGAAGGTAATGTTGTGTAACAAAGGAACATTCTGGATCTTTGATCCTTCCTTGCTGCTGTTCAATTGGCTATGAATATTCATATCAGGAAACCATCTATCACCAGGATAGAGGGGAAAGCAAAGGTGGTGTGGACTTACTCCTTCAGATTTCTTATCAGGGAAGATGCAGGTCTCTCCACCAGCCGTGAAATTACAGTAAACTTTGAAAGAGTCCCTGGAACACCCTTGGTTAGGATCAACCCAGTATTCACCTGGATGAGGGAAGAGAAGGGAAAAAGGATCAGGTCAGAGGGCACTTCAGCAGCCTCCTCACCTGGGATGTTTCACCTCTCACGGGTTATTATTTATTTGTAGTTTTTGAAGACTGGTCATGCTCTGGTGCCAGCTGAATAAGACTTTTCATCCCATATTCCTATTTTTAGAACAGAACATTTCAGCTGGAAGGGCTATCCAATGCTATCCAGTCCAGCTCTACATCTTCCTTCTCCACCAGCTACATCCCCCCTGGACTCCCCAAATCCTCCTCTTCCAACCCTCCCTTCTGTGTGAAGCTGCAAAACCCCCCCAAGTCCCTACACCCCCTCATTCCCGGGACACACCATCTGGGAAATCAGGGTGGCAGAGCTGCAGGTCCTTGCAGGTGCGTGCTGGGTTGTGCTGAGTGCCCAGGGGATGCTTCATCTGCTCGATTTCCAGTTTCAGGGAATTCAGGGAGCCAAAAATCTCCTCCATGCCGTCGGCATAGTCCATGTAGTTGTCGGCGTTGCTGTCGTCCAGCAGCTGGCTGGCATCAATGTTCCTCCTGGTCCTCTTGGCAGCCTGGATGGGCAGGGGCTGGATGACTTCTCCAGGAGGACCCTGATTTTGGGGGCAAACAAAGGACACAACTTCTCATTCCATTGGGAAAAGGACACGAGAGATGGACAAAGCAGCGAGATCCCAAAATACACGCTGGACATGGAAAACAGCCATGGATGGTGCTGACAAAACCTCTGGCTTCAACATTTTCCACCTTCCATTGTCCTCTTCCACCTTCCCTTGTCCCCTTACCATCAATAAATCCTCCCTTCCCATCCTGCTTTCTCCCCCAGTGTCTCCAAGAGATCCCAACCCATTGCTAGGATTGGCAAGGAATCTTTGTCCAGAGATTTTTCTGCTCCCCAAATTCCAGAACTTGTGAACTCTGAACCTCGTTTCATGTTTCACCTTATGGGTTCTACTTACAGGAGGCCCTGGGGGCCCAGGAAGACCTGATTCACCCTTTGGACCTGTGGGACCCTGGATGGAAAAACAAGGGAAAATCAGGAGTCACTCAGGAGAATTCACCTGGTCATTTTATCACATCCCAACATTATTTTAACTCTGCCTGAAACTTCATTTTTGTCCCTTCAGGCACACAAGAGGAGTCTCCCTGTACCCACATCCCAAGAAAATGGTATTTTTGCTTATTTTTGGTGTTTAGGTGAATGAAAAGATCAAACACCTGGAGTTACAGTCAGATTTTTCTTATGCTTCCTACAGAATGCATAAAACGCATAAAATCTTTAACTCTCCGAACCAATCCCACAGTTCTGCAAGTCAAATAAAATCTTCAAATTAATAAAACATCAAATTCTGGATGGCAAAAAGCCACTAACAAGTTGCCCAAAAGAGGAATTTTTAGCTGCCTGCACAGCAGGTCTGCACCACGAAGTTCCAGCGTCTCATTTCTCACCGAGTTCTTCACTTTCCAAATCCCCACCTCCCGCTTTTCCAGGGCTATTTTTAGTCCCCTCCACTCTCCAGCAGCAGCTTTTCTCCTCAGGACTAAGCACTGGATTGCTGCTTGTGGTCTCTGCTGCTCTGCCCTTCAGGAAGTGCAGTGGTGGCACAGAAACCTTCCCCAATTATCACTGCTGGGCTCAGGCAGCCTGGAAAGGCAGAGTTTGCTAAGTCCTCTCTGCTAATTGCAATTATTTTGCTGATGAGGGGACATACAGTGTGTCCTACACTCAATAAAAACCCCTCAGCCTTTTCCTCATACTCACTGATGAGCCTTTAGCACCTTTGGGACCAGGTGGACCCTGTGGAGAGACAAACACAGACAGGAGTCAGATCATTTCCAAGCAGAGAATTCAGAAAGGGAATTTTTAAAAATTTACTCCATTTTCTATTTCCATTTTCCCCATCCATTTGAGTTGGGTGTTGCTTTTATTGGCCAACAGACAAAAAGGTTTTGTGGCAGAGCTCCACACTCCTGCCCCAGTGGGGACTGGGGAAACTGCTGGGTGACTCCTGGAACGTGGGGCTGATCCCAGCTCCGTGCTCAGGACACTCAGCTGGGCACCCCAGGGTACAGCATGAATTTGGAATCCAAAAAAATGATAAAAATCAGCAAAAAAAGGGCAAGAAATCCCCATGGGATTGTGGATATTCCAAAAGAAAGGGGGAGGGAAACAGTGTGGGATGATTTCCCTGTGCCCATCTCCCACACCACCACTCCTAGAACTCATCCAAGTGTTTTTAAAGGGCTCAGCTGAAAAAAAAAACCAACAAAAAAACCCAAAACAACATCCTGACCAACATCTTCCAACAGCCAGGGCTGTGCTGGGCATTCCTGGGAGCACCAAAGTGGCTCCTGAGGGCCTGTGCAGCTCCCAAGGAATTCCAAGGTCATGAATTGTCATTGTCATTGTCACCTACCGGTAATCCTGGGGGCCCTGGAGGTCCAATGGGTCCAGAGGGACCTGTGATACCCTAAAAGAGAACAGAAAAGTAATATTGATTTGTAATTCTGGCCTAAAATTACACAGCCCAGCCCTGCTCACAGGTGACCACCCAGTTTTGGAGGATTGCAGTCCCATCCGGAGCTTCACCTGGTTTTTAGAGCATGGACAAGGAATCTCCTGTCTCATTTAGGCTCACACTTTTAAAAATCAGCCCTTCAGATGAATATTTAATGGCACCATCCCTCCAAGTCTATTCAGCTCTTTCATAGGACCCTTGAGAATCTGCTTCCCACTAAAATGGGTCATTTTGGAGCAGATCCACGTTTCACACATAGAATAAACCACATTAATACAGAAAATATCCCTCAAAACCTGCCAAGGATCTCCTGCCAGGGCTGCCCATCTCTGCTGTGCTGCACCTCCTCGAGGGTGCAATGCTCCAAAGCACATTCCAGGAAGGTTTCATGGAATATTTACCTGCTCTCCTTTGGGTCCTGCTGAGCCCTGGGGGCCTGGGAGGCCTCTGTCACCCTTTTCTCCCTGCTCTCCTGGTGGTCCAATAAGACCAATTAAACCTGGGTGACCCTGGAGGAAAACAGCAGGTGTTAATTAGGATTTCTAACTGCAGAGAGCAAAGACATCCCTAATCCAACCCCAAATATCCCAGCGAGGTGAGAAGAGTTTGTAGCGATCCCTGACGTGTTGAAGTGGGAGAGTGGAGCACAACAGGAGATTTTTACGGCAGAAAATGCCACAAATAGAGAAAGAACCTCTGCACTGGAGCAGCTGCTCATTCCCTGGGGTTATAGAAATATATATAAATGACAGAAATGTTTAGAGGGTGGAGAATCACCCCAAAATGGGCCAGGGCTCTGCACCTCCACACTCACCCCCAACTCAGCTCCCTGGGGCACACTCAGAGTGCTCCAGCTCTCCTCTGAAGCTGTCACTGGGGCTGGTGACACTACCCAGCCTTGTCCCTTGTCCTGCCAGCTGCAGGACCCCTCTGCAGTGCCACTTGTCCCCCCACACCCCACCAGGGATCAGGCAATGGGATCCTGTGTGGATTCTCACCTTTTCCCCTTTAGGACCAGAGTCTCCTTTCAGACCAGGCAAACCCGGAGGGCCCTTTGGGACACGGGGGGAAAACAAAAGAGGGAATGAGTTCATGTCACACTCATTCATCCAGTTCAAAACCTCCTGGAATTGGATGCTCTGGACATACCATTGGGCCTGGAGGACCATCTGGGCCGGGGGATCCTGGGAGACCTTGTTCACCCTGTAAAAAAGTGCAATTCCCTCATTCCCAGTGACAGCAGTGCTCCCAGCTGGGAATATTCTGATTATTCACCTGTGCCAGGGAACGTTTGTCCTGGCTTTTCACAGATGGCAAAAGCAAAAGGATTTGTGTTCCTTCCATGCTCAAATCTCTGCTGGAAAAGGGATTTTGTGGGTCAAGGAAAATCACTCCTGGAGAGTGGCTGAGGACCCAAGACTCAAATGAAACATGTGGGAAATGATCTTCACCATTCCATTATTCCCATGAAATATGTTTTATCTGCTGTCAGGCATTCCAGAACACTGGGCAAAGGCATCTTCCAAGCAGGTAGGAGACAGGAATGAACCTGAGCTTTCTCAAAATACTCACAACTGGACCAGGAATCCCACGAAGGCCATCGGGGCCGGGCTTCCCTGGAGCACCTTGGGGACCAATGGGCCCAGTCTTCCCAGGAGGTCCTTCCAAACCAGCTTCCCCCTGGATGAAGAGGCAGGGTGTTGAATTTGTGTTGGGACACCAGATAATTTTGGGAGATGGTGCCAGGATGTCATGGGGCGGATGCAGATCCATGCAAAGCACATGAAACTTTCTGCTCCTTGGTTTTCCTGCTGCTCCCTCCACCTCAGGCACTCTCCAAGCTCCTCCAGTTTCCAGCCTTGCCTGAATTCCAGCAGGAACTTCCCTTTGGCTCTGAGCTCTCCTGGGTTCAGGGACACCCACCCATGCTCCCTCCCCTGTGCTGTAATTTCCAATCCCATCTCCATTTCCCCAGCACTCCCACCCAAACAGCCCCAGCCCATTAATGTTGTGTTTGCCCTGGGAAAGGACACGGGGCTCTGCACACCCCATTATCTACAACACATTCAATTGCCAAATGTAGCACTTGGGCTTTTCAAAGGAAGGAAAACATTCCCATGACCTTACCAAGCCCTAATTATCTCCACAGAGCTTGTAAGGGCTGAAACATAAGCTCAGATTTGAGGCCAGTGGCCCCAAATTCAGGCTGATTTGTTGTAACACGCAGCAAAACCAACTCCCTGCCTTGGCAGAGGGAGATCCTCTTGGAATACCAAGGACACAGCACAAGTGAAATCCCATTCAGCTCTTACCTTGGCTCCTTTCTCTCCTTGCCTTCCTTCAGGACCAGCTGGACCAGGAGGGCCCTAAAGGAAGCCCAGAATATATGGAAAACACAATATTAGATCCTGCTGATCTGCAGTGGTCCGTTGGAATGAGCAAAATGATGCTCCAGCCCCAGGGAAGGAGACAAAATGGAGACAAACACCCCTGAAAAGCTTTTTAAATTAGCTCCTTGCTAAATGAATCCCTGGGATCTGCCAGCAAGGCAGAAAGAGCAGGAGTATCCCATCCTTGGATTTTCTTTGGGCTGTTAAAATCTTAAAAAAAAAAAATCCATGGGATTTGCCTGGCAGCTTCCGATCAACTTCCAACAGCTGCGGATGGTGCATCATTTTATTTTTTTAAATTCTAATATATTTTACACGGTATTTACACAGCATTTATTGTAGGCTTAGGAACAACATGAGTTTCAAAAAGTTAATAGAAATGCATTTGGGAAAACCTTCCTTAAAAACCAACTCACCCGTTTTCCAGGGGGTCCAGAGGGGCCTGGCTCTCCTGTGGGCCCAGGGGAACCCTGCAGGGAGAGAGGGGAGGGGAACAAACCATGAGTGTCCCATGGGAATGGGATGTGGGAGGGCAGGAGAACTCCCAGCCAACACTCCTGGGGCTGCAGGTGGGATCCTGCCCACCATGGAATGGCAGAGGGCTGGGAAAAACTCCAAAACCCATAGGGCTACGTCTGGATGGGGGATGGATGGAGGGAGGGAGGGATGGAGGGAGGGATGGAGGGATGGATGGATGGATGGATCCATGGATGGATGGATGGATCCATGGATGGATGGATGACACAGGAGGGAATGAAATCCTCAGTGGGCAATTCCCCCTGGGAAATTCTGGTGGGAATAAGAGGCTCAGTGTCCCTGGAGCTGACACAGAGCCATGAACACTGTGGGAACAGCTCTCATCCCTCCAGGTACTCACAGTCTGTCCAGGTTCACCATCGTCACCTTTGTCACCAGGGGGACCGTCTTGACCCTAAAAAGGAGGGAAAAAGGAACAAGGAGGTGGTTTTAGGGTGTGAATGGAGCTGAGCACAGGAAATGCCAGGGGAGCTGATGGGAATGAGCAGCACAGTTGAGTTCCACCACCCCAGGAAGGGGAAGCTCTGTGAGACCAACACTTACAGCTGGGCCAGGCTCTCCAGGAGGACCAGGGTCACCGGGGAAACCAACTGGACCCTGCAAAGACAGAAGAATATTCCCAAGTCAGAGCTGTTGCACCTGGAGAGCAACAATGACAACATGGGGAGCCACCCTTCGGAGTAAAATCCCAATTTCTACAATCACAGCCCATCTTTGCAGCTGCAGTGTTGTCCCAGCCATTCCAGATCTGCATCCTGACTAGCAGAGCTCCAAAGGCAATGCTGGGACTTCCATCCCAGTTTTTCAGAAATCCTTTGGCTGGGTGACAGCAGAATCCTCCCAGCTTTGGGAATGTGCAGATTGGAAGGTTTTGCTTTTGCAAATGTGTGACATTTTGCATGGGAGAAGCCTCTCAGAGCATTTAATGACTGAAACACTTCACCCTTCTTCCCCATACAATGTCTGTCGGGTGCTTCACATGATTCCAGGAGCAGCCTGCAACTCATCACAGATATCCCAAACCCCATCTGTTAGGAGGGATGACTAAACTCCCCTGCCTCCTCTGCTTCTTTGTGCCATCTTGCCTTATCTCATCATAAATTTCAGGCATCTGAGGAGCCTGCAAGATAAACCCTGTACCACTGTCCCCTGGTGAAATCAGCAGAGCTCCACTGGCTTCACCAGAGCTGTAGAAATTTGCAGCAGCAGGGAGCTGGGTGTGCAGGTACAGCTCCCAAATCCAATAAATCTCCTTGATCCTGTTTTGGAAGCTCTGCTCTGGTGCACAAGACCTTGGAAAGCCATAAACACAAAGTGACCCTACGGCAGCTCCTGTCCATGGGGTGAGATCCCTGACAGCCTGCAAAAAGCACTGATAATTCCAATATTTCTGGAAAATATGATACAGCGGGGTCTGTCCCTCATCAGCACCCTAAAAAGGGGGCTGAGATCATGGATCACCAGAGGAGCAATTCCATGATTAGGAAACAAATTTAAATTTCCACAGATATGTTTGGGAACATCTTCTCCTGCAGAAATCTCTGCTGGCAAGGCAAGGGAAGACTGAGGGGGTACTTACAGGGCTGCCTTTGGGGCCATCATCACCTGGTGGGCCTTTGGGGCCAGGTGGACCAGCAGCACCAGAGGGACCTGCTTCCCCCTTCTCCCCTCTTTCACCTTTAGGGCCCTGTAAAGGAAAAGAAACTTTTATTATCCAGGAAAAAGAAAAAGAAAAACAAACCCATACTGATCTCTAATTATCCTTTAATCAATTCTGAGCAAGAAGCTCTATTTGTGTCTCCAAACACAAGGACATGATTTAACAGTCCCTTCCCACAAGGACTGGGTGGTGTTCATGGTGTTCAGCCGTGGGTAGCCCAGACTTGGTGACTAAACGTGATCCTATAAATACCCAGGAACGTGGCAATGTGTCATCAGTGCCCAAATCCAGGACAGGGCTGGCTCCGTCCCTGCTGTCCCACCCACACCCACACCTCTCCAGCACATCCATGCCTCTCCCTTACCGGCAGGCCAACCTCTCCAGGGAGACCAGGCTCACCAGATTCCCCAGGTTCGCCCTACACAGGGAAAAAGAGGATGGAAATATTCACATTTCTGAGTTTTCTGCTGGCACAGCAAAGCCACTGCACGAGTGCTGCAGCACACTCCTACTTCAGGCTGATCCAGGTGCTTTACCTTCTCTCCTACTGCACCAGGATTTCCTATTCCTCCAGGAGGACCCTGTGGACCATCTGCTCCTGGTGGCCCAGATGGACCTCTGGGTCCTGGTGGGCCGGGTGGACCCTGAGAGAAAAGGAGGACAAATTTCAGGTGGGCTCCTCAGAGAAATATCAGTGAGGAAAAAAGAAATATGGCAGCCCCTTACCATCTGCCCAACGTCCCCTGTTTCTCCCTTCTCCCCAGGTGGTCCAGGCAGGCCCTGTGGAGGTGCAGAGGATGAATTTTAGCTGGGAACATGTCAGGTGAGCCCCAGCTCTCATCCCTGGATGCTGCCAATTACCTGCAAGCCCACGGGGCCGGGGGGGCCGGGGAAACCTCGGGGTCCTTCGTCACCTTTCTGACCAAAGAGGCCTTGCTGTCCTCGGGGCCCTGGCTCTCCATCAGCTCCCTGCAAGGAAGGGTCTGATCAGCCCAGGACAGGGTGGGCTCGCCCAAACCCCATCCCACCACCCCCTGCTCGTGTTGGGCAGCAGTAGTGACAGGCAGGAATCATCCCAGTGCTTCCCAGGAGGGTTTTTTGGGGAAAAAAAAGGGATTTTTGCTAATAGGGGGTAATACTCACAGCTGGGCCAGGCTGACCAATTGGACCCTGGGGACCAGTGGGGCCTGGGGGACCCTGCCACAAAAAAGAAATGTCAGTGTTAGGAGCAGAGTGACAAATTCCTTCAACACAATCTCCATTAGAACTGCACTGATTCCCAAAAAAGAAATGGAGAACAGGCTCAGGTCTCCCTGGCCACCCCAGCATTCCTCAGCCCTGGTGCCAGTGCAGAGCAGACACATCCAAACAGATTTTTGCTGCAGCAAAGCAATGTCAGCACTCAGCCCTAACTCCTGGGTAACTCATGTTCCTCAGGCTTTGGGCAGCACATAAAGGGTGTGGAACTGGAATTACCACAGAATTACAGGATGGTTTGGGCTGGAAGGGACCTTTAAAAATCTCCTGGTCCACCCCTCAGTCATGAGCAGAGACATCTTCAACTAAATCAGAAAGGGAACTTCAGCCAGAGACCCAACTTTGATGGCAACACTGCTCATGTTTCACAGATATTTCCATGCTAAGTGGGTGATGTGGAAATATCTCAGTGCTCCTGGGAGCTGGAGGCTCCCACTTGAGGCTCTCACTCTTTTTTTTTACATCATGTGGGTATCTGATGAAGCAGAGAAGATGAATCAACATTAGAAAACGATATAAATTTAATTTCTATTTCCAGCAGGTCACCCAATGAACCACAGTCAAGAGAAGCAGCTCCAGCAGAGTCCCCTTCACTCACCTGCTCCCCCTTGTCACCTTTGCTGCCCTTCTGTCCAGGCTCCCCGATCTCACCCTGCCAGGAACAGAGGGACAACATGAACCCCCCACACTCCCACATCCCAACATCCCAGTCCAAATCCTGCATCCTCATCCCAAACCCCACAGGGACACGCCAGAGTGGGCTGAAGAACTCCAGAGATTTGGCCACTCCAGGTGCAACCAAAGCCTTTCCCACCCTACAATTCCTCAGCTGCCATGCCATGCGAGAAGATCCAGCAGACCCTCGGAGCAGCCACGAGGGATTTGTCCCAGCTGATGTTTCCTGGGAATCCTCCACTCCAGAGGGGCTTAATGAGAGAGGGAATTAATTTGGAGAGGCTGGGCATCTGTAGGCAGGCACCTGCTACAGGTTTGGGGGGAGCAAACTGGATTTCAGGGAATTTTGTGGCTGGAAGAGCACCCAGAGCCCCATCTGCTGCTGCTGCTGCTCATCCCACGGGACTGTGAATTTCATAAAAATCCTCCAGCAGCACATCCCACCCAACTGTGGGATGCACCACGGTGGAAACGTTGCCCGGTTCCTTGCCAGAGTGACCCCAAGAGCAGGAGCTGTCCCCACCTTGTCTCCATCTTCTCCAGGAGGTCCAACAGGACCTGCAGGGCCCGGCAGTCCCACGGGGCCCTGGATGCCATCCCGGCCAGCCGGTCCTTGGGGACCCTTCTCCCCCTGCAAGCAGAAAAACAGGCAGGTCACACCCAGAGCTCTCCAACCGAGCCATTACAGCCCATTAAGGTTTTATTCAGCTGCTAATGACTCCTGGCTGCACGGGCAGGAACAGCAAAGCCGGTTCCAGGTGATATTTCATCTGTGCTCCTTGTCTGAAACGAGACAAAACTTCTGTCTTGAGGGATAATGAAAAGAGCAAACAAATGTAAGCAGTGAATACCCAGATCACAGCTGCAATTTCACTGCTGCAGCAACATAATCTGATTTAATCGGAGCCCTCTGCCATCTCTGTCTGGATGACAAACAAAACCCCAAGTAATTTTTACTCCCACGGGCCAGTTTCTGCTGATTCTGGTCCTGGCTGCCCCAGCACTCACTGCTGCTCCCTCCCTGGCTGACCCCCAGCTCAGGGGAGTTCTCAGGAGGCCCATCCTGAGATTCTGGACAAATAAAACCACCTGAAGTGAATAAAACAATCTCTGTGTCAACTCCTTTGAGCAGGAGCCTTCAACCAAATTTGTTTGTTTACAGGAACTGAACAGTGAATATTTTCCAGTTTTCACCTCCATGATTGGATTGCATCCGAATCCTGGGTGCTCTCCTCTAAATAAATTAGATGCCACATAAATTGCCTATTCATCCCTGCCCTGACTGACACATGGTGCAGGTACTCAGCAGGACACATGTTCCTAAAACTGATTCACCAGGAAATCCTCTGGATCAGCTGCTGGAGTTTCTAACAGGCCAGCAAAGTGTGGCTGATAAACACTTCTGATATCAACCAACCCCACCAGAGCAGCCTGACATCACCAAAGCCACCTCTGGCTCCTTTTGCTGATGGGGCTGGCTGGGTTCTCTGCCCACAGGCCTGGCTTTGGCTGTTTGTCACCAGGAGGTGACACAGGCTGTGTGTCACATTTCCAGCCCCCAGGCCTTCTCCTTGCCTCAGGATACATTGGTCCCTGGGCTCACAGCCATGCTTGATGGCAGGGGTGTCACCAATGGGCCACCTGAGCAGCTGACATTCAGTGGTTTGAAAATTCCTTCCTAATTGAATTCCTTATTTTTTCACAATTTAAATCTCCACAAGGACTGGTTCCACGCTCAGCTCCCTACTGCACCCATTTCCAGCTGTCCCACAACTGTTCATCTTCAGACTGGTACTTACTGGAGCTCCCTTTTCACCTGCAGGTCCTGGAGGGCCCTGAGGGCCAGGTCTCCCTGGCAATCCTATAGGGCCAGCTGATCCTGCAGGGCCACGCTCCCCAGGAGAGCCCTGTTGGGAGGAGGAGGAGGAAAGGAGCTTTAATTGCAGTGTCAAGCTTCACCCATGCCCAGACAGAGAGAAATCCAAGCTCTTCATCCATGTTTGTGCACATTTGATGGGATAACTGCCACGTGAAGAGTTGGTACCACCAGCCTAAGGGGCCCTGCAGATCTTTTTATTGAATTAAAATCCCTGGAAGGGCTGGATTGTCCTCTGGATGGTGCAGAGAGCTCAGCTCCTGGGGACAGTTAAACTGCCTGGAACAAGAGCATGAGCCACTTCACAGCCAGCAGGGAGAGTTGAATGATGAATGTTTCCTTACAGAAGGGTGGCCCTGAGCAGGGATCTCAAGCAGAGACAACTTCCAGAGGGAAAGCAGGTGGATTAGAAGCAAAATCCTGGATGTCCTGAAGCCCTGCAGTTCCCTCAGCCTGTCACGTACACCCACAGCTGACCCCACGAAGTCACTGAGTTGTTACACTTGTAAAATAAAGGAACGTGCAGGGAGTTGTCAGGAAAATCAGAATAAAGCCTGGAGCTGTGACTAACCCTGGCCTGGCCCTGCCAAGCTTGTAAATGGTGGTGCTGCAAGGACAGGGATACTCACGGCTGGGCCTGGAGGGCCTGGGGGACCTTCGTTGCCTTTCAGCCCTGGAGAACCCTGGAGGAAGGAAAACAAAGTCATCTGGGGAGGTGGACAAGTGGGAATTCTCCAGCTGGAGGGACCCAGAGGCCTCTACTCACAATGGGGCCGGGGAGGCCTCGTTCTCCAGGGAATCCTCTCAATCCAGGGGGACCATCCTTCCCTGGGAGGCCAGCAGGACCAGGATCCCCCTGCAAGGACAGCGATCGAGAGCTGAGGCTCTGCACATTCCATGGAGCTCAGCCTCCAGCTGGCATGAGGCAGAAGCTTCCTTTCTTTGACTCATCCTCTCCATCTCCAGGGAGGGACAAGGCAGCAAGGAGGGTGAATTCCACTCCTTACCTTGGTGCCTTCTTTTCCAGTGAGGCCAGGAAGGCCTTGTTCCCCTGGGGGACCTGGAGGGCCTGGATGGCCCCGCTCACCCATGGGCCCAGTCTCACCAGTCGGACCCTGGAAAAAAAACCAGTCTGAGAAAATGGGGTGGGTTTTGGCAGAGCAATTGAGGAAGGGAAAAGTGCAGAGTATCAGTTTAGTCCTTTGGGATGCAATGGGATGGAAGAGATGCCTTTTAGTGCCACCAGCAATCCCTGGAGAGATTCCCCCTCTGGCATCTGCATCATTCTGGAAGTGGCCAACATCACCCTGGGCACTGGGAACCTCTGAGCAAATTTCACCCAAATGAGACGTTAACACTACAACTATTATGCTTAGCTTTTCCTTTTTAATTGAAAACTTCCTAAGCACTCTCCAACCTCGCTGATTCCTGCTCGGCTGGGGCATAAATAATGCATGAGGCTCGTACTCCCTGGCAATTACCGGCTGCCTCTGTGCCCTCCGAGGGCACTCAGGGTGACAAGTGGCACAGAGCCTTTAGACAAAAGCCACATGCACTAAACCACGGTGTCCCTGCCCCTTGGTGGCTTTGGGGACAGGGCTGTAACTCGTGTCCTGCTGAAGGGGGGCCACTTAGAGCACGCAGAGCTCACTCAGCAGCCACAGATCACAGCAAATACGCCCAGCAGAGCCTCACCAAATTGCCACCGAGCCTAATTTGCACTTGAGAAGACAGACACAGCCCTCAGGGAATTGCCCCTAATCAGGGAATTTACAAATCAGGGGCTTTATGGTGTCATTAAAGAGGACAAATTAATTACTTTCTAATTAAAGAGCTGCTCCCCAGCGGTTCAGGGAAGAAGGCTCGACCCAAAGTCCTGCTCAGGGTAGGCTCAGTGAAAGTTGTGCCTGTTCCCACATTGCACAGAGCTCGCGGTGACTGAGAGCAAACCAGCCCAGAACCTGGCAGCACCTCAGATGAAAGAGGGATGATTTTCCTCACAGTGACATGGAAGAACACTCTGGCGTCACGTTTGCTCTGCCCTGACCACCAGCAGCTGCACAGCCCCTGAGATCCCATTTAACTCCCTGTCTGCTTTGAGCTGGGTTGTGTTTTCTAGCTGGGTTGTGCTTTCCAGCTAGGCTGTGTTTTCCAGTTGGGTTGTGTTTTCCAGTTGGGTTGTGTTTTCCAGTTGGGTTGTGTTTTCTAGCTGGGTTGTGTTTTCCAGCTGGGTTGTGTTTTCCAGCTGGGTTGTGTTCTCCAGCTAGATTGTGTTTTCCAGCTGGCATCTCACCCTCCACCGGTTTCACACCAGGGTGGTTGTGCTGAGCTCACAGGAACCACCTCATTTACCTTTGTCCAAACCCCTCAGCAAGGTGAGCTGGGGCCATGGGAGGATTTCACACCTGCCCCAGGAATTTCAAAGCCACCTGACAAGGCTTTGCCTTCCCTGGAAAAGGAGTCCCTGCTGCACAAGCAGCTCCAGTTGAACCAGTGAAGACCAGTTGCAGGGCTGAGCTTTTGCTTCTTACCTGAGGCCCTACGACACCAGGGGGGCCTGGAGGGCCAGTCTTGCCTTGGAAACCCTGTTAGAGAAAGGGAAAAGACAAAGAGGTGACACTTCTGCCAAGGACTCCTCCCGTGAGGGTCACACTGCCACCAGCTGTTCCTCTCGACCAGGGTGGGCACCCGAAGGAAAAGGAAATAAGAAATCAAACAGAAAGTGGGAAAAATGTCTTTGTGCATTTATAAAGGGTGAAACAGAGGAAGAAAAAGGGATTCTCCAAGCTCAGCAATGCTGTTTGGATTGAGCTGTTGTGGTTTGGCCATACATATGTGTATGTATATATATGTATATATAAAAAGATCTGTTACACTCATAAAACCATAGAGGAAGTAGCAATTAAAATGCCATCAATGGCTATTAAATGACTATTAAAAATCAGTATGAATTTCTTCATGCTGAGCAACTCTTAAAAGCTATTTCCCTTATCCTGCTCCCCATTCTGGTGCTGTTTTAGGCTCAGCTCTGTTTCAGCTCAGCTCCCAGAAGCTCAGGGGCAGCACCACAACCCGTGGGAGCTGAGTGAAGCTTTATCTCCTCCATCAACATTTGCTGAAAAGAAGCACAGCCGTGTTTGTCTCCAAAGGCTGATGAGTCTCCATGACAGCTCCTTCCAATGGCATTTTGAAGAGTGACAACGAGGAGCTCTCACCACTGCGATTGTTTGGCTCTCCCAGGCTACTCCTTAAAAAGCACATTAATTATGGTTGTTACTCCAGCCTGCTGACAAGCTTGAGGAATGGCATTTAGGGCACACGGGCTATTTTCTTGTGGCCACAAAAGAGGAGCAGATAAATCCCATGCCAACGCTAGCCTGTCATGCTTAAATAACTCTTCCATGCTATTTTGGCTGCCTGCAGATCAGAAAATATCCTGTCACTGGTGGGGAAGTGGCAAAATATCCTAGGGAAATGAAGGTACAATTTAAACTCTCATCACAGACAAACATTTAGACCATTTCTGTGCAGGACTTTCCTTATTAACCTGAAGAAAGGGGTTTCCTTTTGTACTCTTTGAGCCTTGGGCACAGAGGTTTTAGAATCTGTCGTGGTTTTTTTAGAGCCAATCTTTGCAAATCTAATATGGCCAAATATCTCAGTGTGCCTGTTTGCTGCCAAATTGGAACTTAAATAAGGGGAAGTGTTTGACACAGAGATTTCAATCTTGCACAAAGATAAACTGCACTGACCAGGCTACTGATGTAGAAACAGCATTTAGTTAATTTTTATGCTTCTCTCCTTGCTTTTTGGCACTCTGAGGGTAAAAGGGGACAAAAAAGGAGACTTCTGCTGCCTGGAGCTGCAGGGGAAAGTGATCTCTGCAAGGTTGATGGCACAGGTTAACAGAGATTGTTTCCTGGGAGAGGCAAATTGAGGAAAGCAATTAGGGAGAGCTTTCAGACCCCAAAATAATTAAAAGACCATTCTCCATTCATTCCTGCAGACTTGGAGGTTGATGCTTTTGATTCCAGCCTCAGAAGCTGATGACAGCAGATGCTGTCAAAGTTCTCATTGCTCCTTGGTGTCCTTGGATGTCATGGAAAACTCAAGGAAGACTCAATGTCAGTCAGGCTCTGGCAGGTGAAAACTCTTCACCTTTAAGTTAATCCTGACCTGAGGACTTGGCTCAAACATACCTCAAAAACCCCTTGATTTAAAATCAGTCTTATGGTGTGTAAATAAATATCTGGTGCTGGGCTGAGCAGTGCTTACACTGCCTTGCTTAGCAAATGCCAGGCAAGTTAATTAAATTGCGTGACAAGTTGAGGGGGGAAAATGCATAATGTGCAAAACCTTTTAAATGTTCATTTTCTGGGGAAGGCAGTGGGGAAAAATGGGCTGCTTCCCACAGACCACCCTGAGCAGCTGGAGAGACAGAGCCTCAGGGAATCCAAACAACCCAAACGTGGGGCTGCACCTCCCCAGCAGCACAGGAGGGTTTAGAGGAACCAAAACCAGGCTCTGGAGTAATGACCAGTCCAAGATTTTTTTGGCTACTTACAGTTTCTCCTCTCTGTCCAGGGTGCCCAGGCAATCCATCCTTCCCTGGAGGACCCTGTGGCAGAAAAGCAGGGGGAGAAGCAGCATCACCAAGTGCTCGTGATAAAATGTGACTAACATTGAGTCAGCCCTGCTCGCCTCAGTTCCCAGCTATCTCACAGGGAAATGGAGGTACAGAACCCTAAAAGCTGCATCCCTTTCCTTCCCACACGTCTCCCAAAGGATTTATCCTACAGGAGCTGCTCACCACACTCAGGAAATCGCTCCCAAACCATTTCTGAGGTCCCCCCCAGTGTACAACAACAGCAGTGCTGTGCTGTCCTCCACGTCCACGGAGGGAAAATAAAGCACAGAACAGCCACGAAGAAGGATCCCAGAGATCTTGAGTCAGTAGGAAATGAACATTTATAATCAGCTGCAATTTACTTGGCTATTTAAAATCTGAAACCATGGGGTTGTTTTCAGCACGTCTCAGTAATGCCTTTTCTTGGGAACGTCACCACTTGTCAGGGAATCAGCTCAGGCTGGGTGGGAAAGACTGGATTAGTCCTTTGGATGTCCTAGAAACTGAGTTACTTACAGGAGGGCCTTTTGGTCCAGGAAATCCAGTTGGTCCTTGAGGCCCTGGTGGTCCCTGGGATGAAAGAAAAGCCAGAGATTTTGGTTAAGGAACCTGGAACACTTGATATGAAATATTACTTCTGTGTGAGCAGCAGGTAAGCACAAAGAGCTGGAAAGCCAAATGCTGGGTGATTGTGTAGAAAAAATTACAAACAGAACAAAACCCAGTGGGGAAAAAAAAAAAGCAGAAATGGAGGCTGAAATCATGAAAGTCCCATTGTTTGAGGATTTCCCACCTGACTGTTATCTGGAGAAAGCAGCAGGAGGTCCTAGAGAACCACAGCCTCCAGAAACTTACTGAAATTCTGCCTGCAGTCACCCAGGGGTGACTTCTCCCTTCTCCCATGAGTGATGCTTCCCCAGGGCACCCAAAGTCCCACCTGAGCCTTCCCTGGAGAGCTCAGACAAGACCCAAGGGCTGGAGGTGGCTTAGGGGACCTCCCTCCACACCAGCACGTTTCACCTTGGATTTCTAACCAGAATTTTCCTTTTGCTGAGCTGCATCCTGCCTCCTGCCCACTTCTCTCTGCTAACAGGGCACCCAGGAGGATCCTCCTTGCCAAAAAAACCCCTCAGCCCTGTGACCCCACCTCCTCTGCCAGAGCACTGAGCCCTGCTTTACCCCTCAGCTCATCTTACCCTTTCTCCAGGAGGACCAGGGGGGCCATCACCACCAGAGTTGCCCTTTTAGGAAGAAGGAAAAACAAGAGAGCATTAAAAATTACCCAAATCAGCATCACAGCTTCTGTGTGCAAAGGCTTCAGATGGCACCAAGCCCACGGTGCCACCACACCCCAGCAACTCCCCCAGCCCTCTCTAATAATAATTTTCTGTGGCAGGAGCAGCAGCCAGTGACAAATGAGCAGCTGCTTGTTCCCCCCACATCCCTTCATAAAAATCCAGGGGAGATTGGGATATTTCCACCACACATTGGCCTCCCTCAGAGAGATAAATGCCACCCTGAAGAGGAGGGATTTATCAAAAATTCATGCCAACATCAAAGCCCAGACATTTGTTTTTAAATCTGGCAGCACAGTGGTGACAACGTCTCACAACAAAAGCTTTGCTTCCATCAAGCCTGGTGATGAATGCTCAGGTCACCAGTCAGTGCCTCTGGGCTGGCTGGGAAAAAAAAAATCCCAAATTTTGCCTGGTGGCCAATCCTGGCTTAGCAGTGAGAAGGCAAAAATGGCTCAGCCAGGCTCTGGAGACCAACAGCACCACATCCCCTCACCCACAACACGGCCTAAGGGCTCTGAGGGGGTTTAAACTCTATTTAAATCCCCAAAACAAGGGGTTAGGGGAGGTTTAGGGGCTGTGGGGTTGTGCTGGGCTCCAGTCTCAACCCATTTACAGAACCAGGGTTATGAGCACTGAGCTGGGCATGAACCTCAGGAGGGCTCAGCTTTCCAAAGCCAGTGGAAAAGGAAAGGAGGGAGATGGAGGGTGATGAACCAGCTGCTCTCTACCCCAACCCTGGTTAGGACACGACCCCAAAGGCTCCCCCAGTCCTTACCTTTGGGCCAGGTTTTCCAGTGCTTCCCCTGGGGCCTCTTTCTCCACGTGGACCCTTGAAAAGACACAAAAGGTGACATTTGAGGCCTTTCTGCTGCCCCAAGCACCCGAGCTACCTGAGTGGGGTCAAGAGATCACCCCAGCAGCAGCAAGGGGTGACAGGAAAGTCACCAGAAAGATTTAAACCACATTCAGTGGTGACACCAGCCCCAAATCTGTGTCCCCCTGACTTAGCAGCAGCTGCTGAAGGTCAGATCCCCCCAAAGTGAGGACACAAAGCACATCCCAGTTTCCCTTTGGCCAGGACAAGGTTTTGGAAGGCACAAGGATGAAGAAGGGGCTCGTTACCGTCGGGCCACGCTGCCCCCTCGGACCTGGTTTGCCAGGAGTGCCCTGGAATGGAAAAGGAGAAGGGATTAGGAACCAGCAGCACAGCAGAGGAACCCCCAGCAGAGCCTGGCGGACACAGACGGCCTCAGAACCTGCTTCTCGTCTGCCATGGAAAATCAGCAGCAGGGTCACTTCCATCTCCTGATTCTTGTGTTTATTTGAATTTACAGCACTTGGGCAGGTCCGGACAGTGATCCCAATGCCCAGACAACATCTGCTCTCTGAGGGAATGAACCTCTTCAGGAGGGGCATCCAAAGTCCCTTAAAACCCCAAAATGCTTTCAAAGATGAGGCCACCCCCTCAGACCATGCAGAATTCCAAAAACCCGGCCAAAAACTCTTCAGCTCTGCCACCCCAACACCTGTAATCCCTTTTTTCCCCACTGATCCCTGCTCCTGACGTGGGGCAGGGTCCTCACCCCGCTGCTCCCACGGGATTTGGAAGGTGTGACAGCAGATTCCTGCTCCTTCCTGCACACGGGCCAATTAAGCTGCCCCAAATATTTACAAATCTTCCCCAGCTCGGAGCTAAACAAGGAATTCCAGGCGTTGTTTGGCAGCAGCTCATGAGATCTGACAGCTGCACTCAGGGATGGGGACTGGCATTAATCCTGCCACAGAAAAGGCACAGCCTGCTGCACCTAAATCTGGCAGCACCTTAAGCTGTGCCTAAAAGCAAAGGAATGGCCTAAAGCCCAGTTTGGGCTGGTGTCAAGCGCCCAAAAAACCACTGAGAGGTTTGACTGCAGCCCATTAATGGCACCAATCACCTGTGAAAGGAATGGAGAGGGAGCCTCGATTCCCATGGAAGGAACAAACACTGGGTGCTTAAAATATCCCTTTGCCATTTTCTGCCCCAAATCCATCACCTCGCTGCGCTGCCTGCTCGGCTCTGACACTCATTAACCAGCAGAACATAAAACAGGAGCTGGAAAACTTCACCATCAACTTTCCTTGCAGCTGCTAAAATTAGTCCTGCTGAATCTTCCTTGTTCTGCAGCTCCATTTATTAAAGCCTGCTGGCATTTTGGTCTTTTTTTTTAAAATTAATTACAAAATTCACTTTAAAGTATACTCCAGCTGGTTTTGTTTGAGCTCTAGGAGGCTAAATTGGGAGCAGGTGGGGAGGAGGGGGTGCTGCCTCCCCCTCAGGTAGCCCCCCACACTCCTCTCCTTCTCCCACAATTCTATTTTTAAGCCAAATTTCCCCCTGCTTATTGCTGTCATTAATCATGCATTCAGCCCCGTGTACAGTTGCATAGAATTTATATCCCCTGTAAATGTACACGGACCTGTATTTTTCAAACAAGGATTTTGACGTGAGGGCAGCTAAATTCAGATTATTTTCGAGGCACACCAAGAAATAGTTGGATTTGGGGACCTCCACACCCCCCAGGCTCTGTCAGACTGGGCAAGCAGGGAAATCTATTGCCCCCTGCTAATGGCAGAAAATAGCTGTTAAAATAAGATTTATGATTCATGGTTAACTGTTGATTTCATGAGCAGGTCTTGAAAAGATCCTGAGCCCAGCTGGAGCTGAGGAGGGGCTCGGTGATGAGCAGCTCTTGGGGGATTTAATGGGTCAGAATTCTCCAAAAGCACCAAAGAGAGATTCAAAAGCTGCTTTGGGTTGGAAAGGACCTTAAAGCTCAGCTCATCCCAAACACTCCCATGGCCAGGGACACCTTCCACCATCCCAGGTTGCTCCAAGCCCCATCCAAAGTCACTCCAGGCTCCTTTAAATAGTTTTGTTCCACTTTTCCTGCAGGCTCCTTTCAAGTTCTGCAAGGCCACAATCATCTCACCCCAAAGCTTCTCTTCTCCAGCAATCCCAAATCTCCCAGCCTTGCCCCAGACTCATCCTCTAATCATCTTCATCCCTTTTTTCCCCTCCCCATTTTTACCTTTCCAGCCCTTTTTTGTTCAGCCAGGAGCTGAACTTTTGTGTCTGGGGATGTTCAGCACCTCAGCACTAAAATTCAGCTGCCTGTGCAGGTCCTGCCCTTCCACCTTCCATTTTCACCTTTTTTTGAATTATTTAAGAACTTGGGAAGACTCTTTATGCTGCTGAAACAACAAGCTGAAAAGCTGAGTTCCGTTTTGGGAGAGAAACTGGCATTTGCATGATTTTGGCCACATAAACCAGGGAATTGAAGAGCAAAATGGGGATATTGTGATAAAGAAAATACAAACAAACTATTTGGGGTTGTTGCAGCTGCAAGTTGAGTTATACCACAATGAACTGGAGGCAAAAATCCTGGAAATTTTCTTTCTTCAGTCCATGTGAACACACTCATAAACCAAACAAATTGAGTGGTCTTAGGAGAAGCAGAGGAGGATTTATCAAGTCTGACTCAAAGAGGCTTAAATTAAGATGAGGATTGGAGCAGACTGACCCCAGCTCAGCCTATAATTCTGTATATAATTGCTTTTCTCTTATTTCAAATGCAATACTTGGGAGCAAAAAAAAAAAAAAAAAAAAGATGGGTAGCAAAGCTGTTACTGAAAATCAGCATTTCTGCTACTCTTAAATTTCCAAGCTGAGTTCCTGTTGCTAATGGAAAGATTTGTCCATGAAAATCTCTCTCTACACTGAAAAAGTGAATGGTTGCTGAATTGGGTATAAAATGGTAGAAATTATCTAATCACCCACTGAAAATTAAAAAAAAAAAAATTAAAAATTGGAATTACCATGAAATAAATCCATGTTTGAAAGGTTAAAAAAACCCTTTTTAATTCCTGAACTGAAGAAATGTGTGGCATGCCAAAGGTGTAACTAAATATCCTCACTACCTCCACTAAAGGCACAAAGCTCATTTGGAATAAAAGTGAGGAAAGTGCTGATTTTTTCTCTTTTCTTCTCTTCTCATGGCTTGGTTCTGAAGCTGGGCCCTTTCCCATCAGATCTGCTCCCTCCCCTGTCCCTTTCAGGCTGGATAATGCCAAAACTGAAGCCTAAACCCCCTCAGGGTTTATTCCAAGCTCAGAAATGCCCAGCTCCTGGTACCTTCCCTACTCCCTGGAAGGTTTCCCATCCCACCCCAGCCGGATTTGATTCCATCCCAGAATAAAACCACTCATGGATGTGTGGGGATTCACAGCAGCGCATCCCTCCCCTGCTGTTCTACACCCCCAGGGGTTTTATTGCTGGATATTCGAGAAGGAGAGGGGGAATTCCAGGGAATTCCAGGCTGAATTTCCTGGCCTCCCTCCTCCTGCCCAGCCAGAGCAGAGGGAAGGATGAGGATGTGCATTTCTAGTTCCAAATAAAATGAAATAATAAAAAAAGGGGGGTGGATAGAACCCAAATTGCAGCGGCAGGATATTAATGCAGTGCAAAGTGATTTATATTTTCTGGGCTTTTCAAAGCTGTCTGTTAGAAGTAATTTCTATTTAAATGAGAGTAAAAAAGAAACTAATTCCACTTGCTGTCCTCACTCCCCCTTCTTGTCACTGTGACCGGAGCTGGTGCAGAAAATGACTTTGTACTCTGAATCCTTTAATTTGAGCATGTTCTGCAGCAGATAAAAAATAAATCAGTATATTTAGACAATCCCTATTCTGAGAGAAGGCTGTGGAGGTGGGGTGAGAGGCAGAGACAAGGCTGGGGGATGAAACCCCCCGATTTTCAGGGTGTCTCTGAATTTTGAGCAGCTTATTAAAAGCACTGAGAGAGTTCTCAGCCATGCATTTAGAATTTCAAGTTAGGTGAAAGATGGTTCTGGCTGCTTCTGAACAGACTCAGCCATCTCTAATAATTACTGTTAATTAAAGAGCTCTTTTGTGCCCTGAGCAAAGTCTGACAGCACAGGAAGGATTCAGGTTCAGAGGAGCCTCTTAAAATATCCTGTGGGGAAAATTCCCAGGGTGGAATTGGGAAGCTGCTGGCTGTGCTATCCCCACCACCCTCCAGTCCTGGAGCAGGAACCTCATCCTGGTCCGAGCCTTTTTGGGCAATTCCCACATGGAAAAGCCTCTGGAGCAGCAGCCCAGCAATGGAATGCCCCCACATCTCTTTGGAGAGAAATAAATCAGCGAAGCAGCGGAAGAAGCAGCTCTTACCCGCGTGCCCTTCTCCCCGTTGGCTCCTGGGAATCCTGGGAAGCCGATGGAGCCCTTGGGGGAAGAGCAAGGAGAGAGGGAGAGGCTCAGGACACACCTGGGGCAGCTCTGGACATCCCCTGAGCTCCCAGCCCCTGTCCCTCAAACCTCCCTCGAATATCAGCGAAACCATCAGGCCCGGGGTGACCTCTGAAATTCAATTTTCTCCAAAAACAACACCAAAACCAAACATCCATGGCTCGTTTGCAGTCACTGCAAAGACCCAAGGCCGGGTTGAGATGGGAGCCCAGGCAGGATTTGGGATTTTAGCTCCTAAATCACTGTGGTGCACATGAAAATTTAACTCCTGGCTTGTTCCTTTCTGATGTCAACGCCTGGAGAATTGCTGCTGCTGCTTTTAAAATATGAATTAGTGCAAGAAAATGCAAAAAAACCACACCCCCAACCTTACTCCAGATACAAAATGCAAATTAAAAAATAAACCAGCCCATCACAAGCAGGAAACAATCTCTTGCAGATAATTATGTCTCCAGAATGAAATAAGCCTGGGTTGTTTTTTTTTGTTTTTTTTTTTAAAGCAGTGAACATGAATAATAAAAAACGATTCTTATAAAAAAGTTAACAAAAGCAGAAGTTCCCAAAGTCTCCAGGGCATGTGAAAACTGGGCTGGAGCCTAAGTCTATGGAGTGGAATTCACAGTTTTAATTTAAAGAAATGCCTTGAAAATGGCCTGAACGGAGGTGGGCGTGGAGAGAAGCTACAAAGGATGTTTGCAAATATGCAAATGGCGGCTTTATTTTCATTTCAGGGAGACCCTGAGTCATTAGCAATTCTCCTTAATTAATTAGATAATGCTATCTTGGAAGATAAAAACCCTAATCCAAGGAGAAGGGCTGTAATGGCTTTTAGCAGCAGGGAAGCTCCCAGGGAGCCTGCTTGGATCCATCCCTGCACATCCCAGCCCTTCTCCAGCTCTTCCCACCACGCTGGCAGCTATTTTTGTCCATCCCTATTTTTGTCCACCTCATCCCACAAGTGGGGGCTGAGCTGGGCTGTGTCCCTGGGCTCCCCATCCCATCCTAAACCTCCTCATCCCATCCCATGCATCCCATGGATCCCATGGATCCCATCCCATCCTATGGACCCCATGGATCCCATCCCATGGATCCCATCCCATGGATCCCATGGATCCCATCCCATCCCATCCCATCCCATCCCATCCCATCCCATCCCATCCCATCCCAGTCCCCGTTACCTTCGGGCCCTGCCTGCCCGGGTACCCAGGCAGTCCTGGCACGCCCAGTTTGCCCTGGAACACAAGGAAAAGTGAGTCAGACCTTCCAGGCCAGCAGGGAGGAGCAGAGCAGATGGGATCTGGGTGGAATTAAACTTTGGGGCACTGAGGGAATCCCAGTGGGGAGATGCAGAGTGAGCACTGTAACTGTGCTGGGAACCAGTTAGGAATGGTTGGGGTTTTATTGAAATTTATTTAAATGAAATAATTAAAATTTCAGTTTCTCCACTTATTCCCCTTTTTATCTGTACCCAAACAAACAACCCCAAAGAGACCAAAGCCTCGATGTGGCTGCCCCAAACTCACCTCCCTTCACACCAAACTCCCACAGCTCCTCTTCACCCCTCTGCTCTACAACTGTCCCCACCCCTGAGACAGCCTAAACCAGCGGGGTTTAGTGTAAAACATGGAATTTAGTTTGGTTTAGTTTAGTGTAAAATGTGGAATTCCCATCCTGGGCTCACCTTCTCTCCAGCAGGCCCAAGAGGGCCCGGATCTCCATTGGGGCCAGAGCGACCTTTGGGACCTTCGGGCCCATCCTCACCCCGAGGGCCAGGGGGGCCAATTTCCCCCTGTTAATTACAAGAGAAGTGTTAATTAGACAGGCAGCTCCCAGATCCTGTGTTTGCTGCCAGCAGATATTCCATGGAGCTGCTCTGGGAGAAAGCCAGGCTTGAGCAGGAGGCTCGGGGGAGATGGAATTGTGGAGTGTGACCAAAGCACCGGGGTTTTATCCCACAATATCCAGGTGTTGTCCCATCCACACTGGGAATATCTCCCCAAAATCCGCTTTCATCAGCTCTGACTGCAGCCCTTTCACCTCCCTCTTGCTTCCCAAATTGTGGCTGGATGTGCAAAGCAAGCCCTGGGAAGTGTTTGATTGAGGGCTGAGCTGGATAAATACAGGAATTATTGGGAAATCTGAGCTGTTGACGTGGATTGTGGCACTGCCAGCTCCAGCACAGGGTACAGCAGTGTCACTTTGTCACACAGGGGAGCAGGAGAGGGTTCCATGCTGGGAACAGCCTTCTCCTGGCTCACCAATCCCGGCTGGATTGATCCCACAGGTCCCAGACTCTCACCCGGTCTCCTTTGATGCCCATGTCACCTTTGAAGCCAGGGAAACCATCTTCACCCTACAAATGGAAAAGGGAAAAATCACCCAAGGTGTAGAGATGAGGGGAAAAACAAAGAATTAAAGTTTCTCAAGCCTCATTTGTCCAGGGAGGAAAAGCTGAGGTCCACACATTTCCTTCTTCGAGTCCTTGGAGTGCACAAGCAGGAATGGAAACCCATCCCAAACCCCAAAGAACCGCTCCAGTGTCCCCAAATGTGCCCTACATCCCATCCTGGCTGCAGGCCAGCGTCATAAACAGGCCCAACGTGAACAACAAGACCTTGGCAGCACTGGGAACCAATTATTTCTGAAGTAGAACTGGTTTTATTCTCACGAAGGAGGTTTTACAGCCGCTCCCAGGCAGCCTCCGGGACACTGCAATATTTCCTTCAGCCCAGAAGGTTTAATTGCAGATTAATCAATAATGCAGCTCATCCTACAGCTAATCCCTGAGAGGCAGTGAAGACACTTCCCAGAAAGTTTTCAATTTTGGGAGATCTCAAGCTAAAACTGCTGCATTTGCTGCTGAATTGCTGGTGAGGGGCAGGAATGAAGGAAAGGTGCTCAGTCCCCTTTTTTTTGTACCCCAAGAAAAACCCCTTGTGCAGGAGAAAACTTCCCAGGGAAGATCCTGTGGGATCCACCTACCAAAATGCTCAGAAATTGCAGAAACACAACCCAAACTGAGCTCACCTTTTCCCCCTTGGTGCCTTTCAACCCACGAACTCCATCTGCTCCCTTGAGAGAGAAATCAAGATGTTACCAGGGTAGGGGTAAAGTTTAGAGTGAAGAAATTAAAAATCACCATTAATTACGGTGATTGCTGCTTTCTCTGATGTTTAATTGTATCTCTGCAAACTGTGATGCTCCTAAACATGTTATTAATTAAATATCAGCTGCTGCCCTCTGGTTTTTGGCTCATCAGGGAGGATTTTATGGTCCCAAACATCTGCTGTCTCTTATTTGGTAGGTAGGGTTGGTGGTTTCTATCCATAAGTTTTGGTTGGAGGGATAAAATTCACTATGAAATTTTTTTTCTGCCTCTATTTTCCATAAAAACTGGGGAAAAAATTTGGTATCCACACCAGCACAAGAAAAACCACCACTTTTGGGGGTTTTTTTTCTAAAGGAATAATACTTTACTTGGGTATTACGATTTTTTTCTTCCTTTTAGCACATCAAGGAAAAATAGAATTAAAAATCCATCAGGATTTGTGCAGCAGAACAGGGCTCTGGTAAGGGAGGAAAGATCTAAAAGTTATTTATGGCTACAAACCCAATCAGACACTTTTTTTTTTTTTCCCCAAGCTGGAGGCTCGTGCAGTTCATGGAATGCTGCTTGTAGGAAGCAAAACCTTGACTGTGGGGTGACAATTTCTTTAACTCCTCTAATGTGGAGCAGTTCCATTTTAATGGAAAATCCAACATTCCCTAATGGATCACTCAGTCTCCTTCTGCAGCCTTGCAAGAAATGAGCTGGAATTTTGCTCTGGCTAAACACATCCCACTTAGAGTTTGAAGGTGGAGCAGCAAATTGGTTTGAGAGGGTTTAACCCCACCTGTCTCACTCCCCAAACTGTGTTTGTGTTTGCCAGTGCACATCCCTGTGGATTCACGGGATTTTTGGGAATGCAGGATGCATCTGCACCTGAATTTATCCATCCTGATGGGTATAAAACCAGAGGAGAATGGCAAAAAAAAAAAAATCCCCCACTGCCTCAGCAGCAGCAGGAATGAGGCAGGAGCTGGAATTCAATCCATGGCTGAGACACGCCCAGCCTAGCAAGGTTTGGGATCAGGAGGGTGAAAAGCTGCCTTTGTGTTGGGAAGAGGCTGCTCTGGTTTATCAACCTGGTTAAATTGTGGCTGAGATTCACTCTGAGGAGAATGGGAATGGGAGAATTACCAGGGAAATCCCTCCAAAGTGCTGAACTGGGGTTACTGAGGAGCAGGGAATTCCTAATCCCCATGGATAAAAAGCTGGAGCAGTAAATGCAGTGGTCACTGAGGTGGCCCTGAGTGGACATCTGTGTCCCCCAGAATTCCAGTGATGTGGACACTGCTGGAATTGTGTCCTTACCTTGACTCCACGTGGTCCTGGATAACCAATGGGGCCCTGGGGACCTGGGGGACCCTGAGGGGATGAAATGCAAACAAGAAAAACACATCAAAAACCAACCCAAAGGTGCAGTGATGAGGAGAGGGTGTGGAAAACAAATTTCCTGTTTCCCACATGGGATAGGAATGGCAGCAACCACCTGAAAATAACCCCAAATAACCCAAAATAGCCCAAAACAGCGCAGGGAGCTGCAGGAGCATCACCTCCAGCAGGTGGGGTGGGCTGAGCTGATGGCAAAAATCCATCCAACAGGAAAGGGAGGATGAGGAGGGCCAGGATAGACACAACTGGTTAGGAAAGGGGATTTATACACCAGGTATGATTTGTGGTTTGGGTTGAGGAAAACCAGGGAACAGGAACGTGTTCTGCTGCCTCTCTGCTTCCAAACCACCCTGGTGATGAGCACAGAGAGGAGGGGTCACCCCCAACCATTCTGATTTCTCCAGAGGAAAGGCTGGAATTTTCAGCCTCCTGTGACACCAGTGGGACAAATCTGCCTGTGGGTTGTGTCCAGCAGCAGCAGCAGCACCCCTGGATGCCCACCCAGCTGAACTCTAAGCAGAGACTTTTGACAAGTGCAATGTTTCCTGAGAGCCTGGGCTGCAGCAGGAATGCAGCTGGCAAATCTCCTGGACAGACACACCAGTGCATAATTCAAGGGCTTTGGCCTCTGGCAATAATCTCAAATATATTGTTAAAGAGGGACTTGGAGGGGGAAGGAGGAAAAAAAAATCTATTTTTTATGTTCCCCGTGCCACAAAGGATATTTATTTGTGTCTGTCAAGAGCAAGTTTCCCTTCCCAGCTTCAGTCCTTGGTGTGTGCCGGTCTGTGGAGCACTGCTGGCCAGCAGAGTTGGGAGGAGCTCAGAAGAGACAGCCAGAGATAAAACCTGGGCTCAGCTTTCAAATTTCAGCTGGGTTTGCTCCTCAAACCCCTGCCCCACATCCCTGACCATCCCTGTGGAGATTCATCTCCACCCAGCTGCCCTGACCTTCCTTTTGTGGACACCTACCTGACTGCCCTTCTCTCCAGGAGGACCTTCCTTGCCAGGATGACCCTATGGATAAAAGAGACAAAGAAAAGAGGAATTTTGAGACTGAGAGCACATTTAATGCTTTGGTAGCTGTAATTTATTTGTCAGAGAGCAGCTGCTCCCCAGGAAGCTCCTACTGACACAAGTGGCCCCCTCGAAGCCACCTTGCTTTTCCCAAAGGGAAAAGAGCAGCATTTGGATCCTTGGTGCTTTTCCACCTGGTTATTCCTAATTTTCCCCTCCAGCACCTCCCAGCAGAGCAGCACGAAGGGTTCTGGAATATTCCCTGCACAGCAGAGCACCTGGGTGAGCTCAGCAGGAAAGCAGCACAGGGATTTTGCAGGTAGGAAAACAGATAAAATCCTGGGGGCAGGAAACTTGTGAAGGTCACAAGATGCCCAGACTGGTCAGAACCCCTCATTAAGTTCCAAATTCCTGGAGTCCAGCACCAGATCCCATGACAAGTGCTCAGCTAACCTGCATCCCTGCTAGACAGAGCCTGCTTGGAGGCTGGCCAGCATTCCTCCTGGGATTTGATGCTGAATAATTCAGCATCCCAGAGTTTCCAACATGTTCTCATCACCAGCCTCTAGAGCCTTTTGCTGGGGTGGCAGGCAGTAAAAATCAAGGTGTGAATTGCCTCAGGTAGGGTTGGGAGGGTCAGTGAGAAATGGGGAACCCAGGAATGTGGTTTGGAGTGGTTTCCCTACAGCTGGATAAAAAAAATGGAGCTGGGATGGAAAATAACTTTTGGTTTGGCAATATCTGCAATAACAGTGACCCCTAGAAGGGCACTCACTGCACACCCAGGGATCTTTTAAGGATGATGGGAGCACATCCAGCTGCTCTAAAGCCACTCTGCACTCACTGGTGTCTTCACTGAACTCTCTCCTTTAAATACACAAATTTCTACCAACACAACAAAGAAAATGCTGAGTGTTTTCCATCATCAGTTCCAGAAGGGAATGTCAGACAAGCCAGACTCCCTAAGTTTAAAAAAAGGAACAAAATGACAGCTGTCATTCCTCCCTCAGCAAAACGGGGGAGAAAACTCAAATCTCAGTTTGTCCTGGGATTTTAACGGCACCAGGGCACAAAGGGTGCATAAAACCACTCCTGCCTTCAGCTCCAGGATGAACCTGCAGCAGGATTTCAAAAGCTTTGGTCCACCCCGCACTAAATCATCCCCATTTGCACCGTGCCCATCTCCCTGGCTGCTCCCGAGATCCCAAATTGTGAGCAGCATTCGCAGCGAGGCCCTCAGGGATTTTCAGGGATTTCCCCACGAGATTTCTATAAACAGAACACTTTTTGTCCTTGGAAAGAGCAACCCAAACCCTGACACGCTGCCCACCTGTGGGAAAGGTCCCTGTCCGTGCACAGCCACACTGCAGCTCCTCCACAGCCTCCAGGCTGCTTAAAAATAGAATTTCTCCAGCAGAACCTCCCCGGAGGCTGCTGCAGGAATTTCACATCAAAACCTACAGATTTAGAGATGTTCTGGGCTTTGCTGGAGCTGCTCTGTTGACTCAGCTAACAATTGTACGGATGTTCCAAGTGCCCTCTGTAGGAATGATAATCCCAGGGTGGGAAATGTAATTTTTCCTTTTTTTATTATTATTTCTTTTTCCTCAAGCCGTGCTCTGCATGTGCAGAATGAAACAATTTTGCGGTTTTTTTCCCATTCTTAAGTGAATGTCTCTCCGAGATGGGTAACAATGAGATCAGTTTGAAAGGCCGATTTTTTTGAGCCTGATTTCTACAGCGAGGAGCAAATGATGTTTAAAGTGGGGTTAGAGAGGGGGAGGCTGCGAGAACGGAACATTGACAGGTAATTTCCACCTGCTCTTATCACCTTTGCGCAGCAGAGCAGGGCTGGGATGGGAATAAACACACACAGGATCCATCCCTGCCTCGGGAGCTGCACCCAGAAAACAAAGGAGCAGCAAGAAGAGGGGAAAGAGAGGCCTGAAGAGATGGTGAGAAGTACTCAGGGTGAGCAAAGCTGTGATGGGGCTTCCCAAACTCATCCCAGCCTCCAAAGAGGTGAGCTTACCTGGCAGGATGTTGGTTTTTTCCATATTAAACTTTTCCCCCATATATTAAACTGTCTGTTATTCCATATTAAACTCTATTTTATTCTATTTTTTCTACATTAAACCATATTTTCTTCCATATTAAACCCCATTTCCATTCTAAACTCTCTTTACTTCCATATTAAACCACCTTTATCCCAACCCATGACTTTTCCTGCTTTGACCTCTCCCATTCCCTCCCTTGGAGCTGTGATGGGCTCAGATCCCGAGCTGGGCTCCCGTTTCCAAGCCCAGGGGCCATTCCAGGGTGGGTGGAGAGTGTTGGGATCCAGGGCACAGAGAATGTCTCTCTGCCTGTTTTAAGAAATTCTGACCCTCAGCAGAACTCTGCTTTTAACCTT